>ML977172.1:275749-388561 GCA_010015705.1 Aulographum hederae CBS 113979
ATCAACCAACCTTAGGGAGATTCTAGCAAACAAAGACAAAGCGGTATTCGCGGCGGAATGGCTACTGAGCACAAGGGTACTCGCATACTTCAATACAGCAATAGAGATCGCGGCAACCGACACACAGCAATGGGCGCCGTTCCAGGAGTTGTAGAGGGGTATAGAGGGCCAAGAAAGGCCGGAAACGTGCCAACAAGCCTCGCGAAGAGGAAACACAGATAGGAGCGGAGGTGGTAAGGACACCATCACAGCAAGATGAGTCGGAGGTCCAGAAGGAGTTGGCAGGTTTTTACGCGTATAGGACTGAGACCTCTCGTCCTCATAAGGCTTTTTACTGCTGTGTGACTACTAGAACGGATTTGCAGTGTTCATAGACCCGAAAGGGAACCAGACAGCACTATAAATTGAATTATTATTATCATACTCCTGATATACAGCCCGCCAGTCCCAGCAAGGTAGCAGAAACCCTAGCAATAATGCCAAAGAAGACATACTACCCTGCAGTGGCAGGCTGTACAACAAGCAGAGTCGAGGCGTTTGCCAGATTTATCATCATAGCATAGAGAAGGAATGGAAGAGAGAAATAGAGATTTTACCAAGAACATTGCGCATCAGGGCAAGCTTTAAAGACTGCGAACAAGGCTGAATTGTTAGCTTGATGTAGAAAAGGTCTCAACGATAAAGACTCTGTTGTGTTGATTGTGCTTCAGAGAGAAGATTAGTTGGAAGCAATCATACTCCTGATACACAGCCCTCCAGTCCCAGCAAAGCAGATACGGCTCTTACACACACAACTACTTTGCGGTGGCAGGCTGTGCAATATGCAGAGTCACGGCATTTGCTCTTTTTCCTCATCATAGCACACGAATGGAAAAGAAGAAAGAAAGGGAGGGTAAGAATTTACCAATGAACTTGAAGAACGGAAAAGGCTGTTGAATCTGTGCACAAGGCTGGGCTGTTAGCGTGATATAAGAAAGTCTCAATAATAAAGCTCCATTGTGTTGATTGTGGTTCAGAGAGAAGATTAGTTTGAAGCAGTCATGCTCCTGATACACAGCCCTCCAGTCCCAGCAAGGCAGACTGCGGCTCTCGCACACAACAACTTTGCGGTGGCAGGCTGTGCAATATGCAGAGTCGCGGCATTTGCTCCTTTTCCTCATCATAGCACGAGGGGAAGAGAATGTAAAAGGAAAAACAAGACTTTACCGAGACATTGAATTTGGGAGTGGGCTGTTGGATCTGCAGTCATGAATTGATGACACTCAAAAGCCAGACAAGAAGTTGTCATGTTGTTGAGAAGAGATGATCATGTTGTTGTTGTTGTTGTTGTTCTTGTTGTTGTTGTTGTTGTTGTGGTTGTGGTTGTGGTTGTGGTTGTGATGTGAGAGTTGAGCAGGTGACGCGTTGTTGTGTTGTGAACGCGTCACATCAAGCGTGTCAAAAGTGAGGCCAACACTTGACCACAACAAACTTGGCGCAGCAGCAAATCTGCAAGCACTAAGAGGACTTGACCGTTGGTGAGCTGGAGTGCTTGGAGAATATGATGTTGTGTTGTATCGTGTTGGTAATGATGTTGAGTTTGTTTTATTGTGTTGTTGTGATGGAGTGGTGGAGTGTGGAGAAGAAGTGGAGGCAGAGCAGAAAGTAAAAGACAGCAAGCAACCAGTGTGACTCACAGTGAGACTAAGCCCAATTGGGTCAAAGGAAACAAAGCTGAAAGCTGCCTTGTGCTGCTGTGCGTCTGGCGAAGTGGTGAACTTCAAGGACTTGCATTGCAGGCCCAAAACATGATCTGAGCGCTCAACAATGTGGAGCATGATCAGAAAGTGCTAAAGAAGGGATGCAGCAAGTGCAAGAAGCTGGAACCAAAAATTGGTGTTGTTGTGATGAAGGTGGTGGTGAAGGTGGGTGTTGTTGTAGAGATGGAGGAAGTGGAGCGGTGGCCGAAGGTCAAAACAATTTGATGCCAAGAGCACGCTCTCCATCAACAACCTTTGACCCGTGACACGTGACGCTAGAGGCGCGAAGTCCAGGTAGCTTAGCTTTAGGGTAGGACTGCACCGGTAGGTATGTGAAGGCCAACTCCATGCCATCCTCGGTTTGCCCGGCTTGCTTGCTCTTTTCTTGCTCAAATGCCAACGATCAACTTACCACCAATGCCTCAGAAACCACACACTCTATATCTATCTCAACCATCGTACAAAAGGGCAGTCTTGCAAAGGGCAGCTGATGTCTTCCTGTATTGGCTTGTGGAACCGTACAGCTTGGGATCGAACCTTGGTGGCTCTCTCGCTGAGCCCCTGACAGCCCCTAGCTCTTTGCATCGAGATGACGCTCGCAAGAATGAGGGCTTGAGGCCGAGAATAATGACAATGGATGTAAGAAACTTGATAGAAAGTTCTATGGGACACAAAACAGGCAGTCTACCTACTTACGCCTCGCTCAGATGCAATGCAACCCAATTCCAATACCAAGCAATTCCTCAAAACGGCACATCCATATCCTCGGCCTTCTCTTCTTCCGGCTTCTCCTGCTTCCCACCCGCCATGGCTTCCTTCAAGAACGTAACCAACGCTCCGAGATACTGCGGTTGGCTGCTGGGCAGATAATGGCCTCCAGGATGATACACCAGCCTCCCCGTCTCTTTCGCCTTGTCTGCCGTCTCGAGACCGTCGCATGCATTGACGAGTAATAAGCTCCTCTTCTCCTCGACGACAGTATCCACGCTCCCGATGAAATGCATCATCGGCGTCTTGATGACAGGATCATAAAAAGCCTGATAAAGAGGGTTCGGCGCGCCAAATCCGCAGTATGAGACAGCGAACTTCAAAGGTGGATGTATGGTATCGGTGACATATCCCGAGTCTTCTTCGAAGCATTCGGGATATCTCATGCCGCCATTCGCTTGCGCTTTCTCGAATGCCTCCCTCCTCCCTTCCTCGAGCAACGACGCAAGCATCCCCGCCGCGGCGGCGCCCTGGGAGAACCCAATTACGCCGTCAAAGGGTCCCTGCTCTTTCAACACTTCGGCGATCTTGCCCAGCCCGATCTCGATGCCCTCGTACCGATACGGTTCCGCATCCCCCTTTCGCCGCCACCACGACCAGGCATCTGGCTTCTCCTCCTCAGGCTCGGCTGCCAGGGAGTCGTTGTTAAATGAGGCATTTGCAGAAACAGAGGTCTGGTCCCAGGTAGGAATATCTGCCTTGGACAAGTGGATAGGAGCGGTGGGGTATACCAGTTCGAGACCGGCGGGGAAGTGCTTGGAGAGGTTTTTTTCCAGGGCGCGGGTTTTTATGCGGAACATGGGGCCGGATTGGGTATAGCCATGAAGCATGAGGATTCGCAGGGGTTTGGTTGGTGCGTCTGGTGCCATGTTGATGTGGAGTCGTGACTTGAATTCTCTATGATGGTTTCTCTGGAGGCTGGAACAGTATGAAATGCAATGTCGACTTTGTCCAGTGATATACAATGGTCTTGGGAAATAAATAGCAGAAAGGCTACGCATAGAAAGTAATAGAATTGGCAGGCCTTGCGCTGAGGGAGCGGAGGTCGGAGAAAGTGGAATAGTATGACGGAGTGGCGGGGAATTTGCGGATTCAACCACGCTTCTGGGCAATACCGAAGCCAAGGCTATGGGCTGGGGACAGCGGACTACTTCGGGCTCAATAGTCGATCCAAAGCAAGACAGCACCTCAGTAAGCCGGATCAGAGTGCGCTGTGTCCAAGTAAGCTTATCGAAAGAAACGGAGGTGAAGGTTGACGTTGAGGTTACCTTAGCCACGAGGGCCAAGCGCCGTAGGGCTGTGTAGGGCTGACGACATGCAACACGCACGCAACTCCAAAAATATCTTTTTTTTCTGCGACTCCAAAACATGTGACATTTACCAAATGCTCACCGAACAGTTCGTCGCTTCAATAGCCGCCCCGACCAAGGCGGTGGCTACGTCTCTGCCCCAGGATGCCGCTATCTTCGTGCAGGAGCTGCAGCCTTTGCCTGCACAGAGGCAGCTCTTCAAGAAGAGTGTGACGGCGAGAAATAGTCTTGCCGTGAACGAGTCGCATATTTTTGCTGCTCAGCATGGCAAGGCCCAAGTTCATGTCTACAGTCGGGAGAGGGGGAATCATGAAGCCACAGTCAGTTTCCAGGAGAGGATATCGTGTTTAGTTTTAGCTGCTGGTGGCACTGTTCTCATATTGGGTACTGAAGGGGGGAGCATCATCCTTTGGGAGGTAAGGCTTTTCCATCCAGCTACTCTTGGACTCCTGACTTAAAGCTGTCCAGATATGTACAGGACGATCAATCATAGCGCCACAAGCACATCTCCAGCCCGTCACATCCATCGCAGTAGATCCCTCATCCAACCACTTTCTCTCCGGCTCGGAAGACTCCATCGTCCACGTATGGTCCCTATTCTCCTTCCTCACCTTCGACTCCAGCTCATCCTCTCAAACCGTCCACACACCCATACGTACCCTCAGCAACCACCGCAGTGCTATCAGGAGTCTCGTCACCGGCCACAGCACCTCCCGCGCCAACATCGCCGTCTCCGCCTCCGACGACAATACCGCCATTGTCTGGGACTACCACCTCGGTCGTATTCTGCGAACCTACCTCCTAGGCTCTCCCCCCACCTCCCTCGCTCTCGACGCCGCCGACCGCGCCCTCATCGCAACTTTCCCAAATGGGTCTGTCCAGGTACTCGATTTCTATGCCGAATCACACCGCGCCATCAGCGATCTATACGAAGTGACTGAAAATGCCCCCATCCTACCTCCACCAGAAGGCCGTTACCACGCGCAAGACCTAGGAGCAGCACACTGCGTCGCTCTGAGCTGGGACAGCAGCACCATCCTCACGGGCCACGAGAGCGGCAAAATCGCCCTCTGGGACATCGGCCGCGGCTTCAGATCCATAATCTCCACACTCCCCGGTCCGGTCACCAACCTAGTAATGCAAGCACCCACGGGCTTCTCCAACAGCAGCAGAAACGACTCCAAAATCAAAATCAAAATCGACAAAATAACCAAACCGCAATACGGAGTCTCGAGCCAAACCACCGACTCGAGCGGAAACGGAAGGGTACCGCCAAACTACACCATCACGGCGCAACTACGCGGGCATCTCCCTCCGTCCTCGCCCTCGCTCTTCACAACAGCCCTAACCCACCCCTCCTTCCCCTCCCAGCTCTTAGACGAAGCAATCGCTTCCCTCTCCGCCACTACCCCTTCGCAACCCACATCAGACCATCAGTCCGACTTCCTCGCCTTCTCGGAAGACACGGATGGCGATTCCTTCGGCAGAGAAACGCCGCTGCAAAGTCTGCAGACGGAGAACAAAGTGCTCCGCGCTCGGCTGTTCAAGGCGCTTGATATGCTGGGGGAGCGGTGGGAGGCGGGTGATGCGGTCAAGGGGCTCGGAGGTGAGACGGGGAAATGGGAAGAAGGGCGACGGAGATATAGATGCGGGTGAGGGTGCTGAAAACGGGAGCGGTGGGAATGGCGATGTTGGGATTGATGGTGGCGATCTAGTCGAGATGGACGAGACATGAACACGACATTGAATATACCCGGAGGCAGCACAGGAAGTGAGGGGCTGCTGAACGCGCTCATTGAAGCGAACGGTTTGGTTAGGCCCCGCAGTAATCACCAGCAAGGACGAGTTAGCTAGAGGATCTTTGCATAGAGCATCTCGCTATATACTATACACTACAGCCATCCATCCATCTGGATGTATATGTCCGCTGCTGCTCTACCTAAACCCTGAGGAGGTCCGACAACGCCCGCAAACGCTCAAACGCCGCTCGCTTGCCATCCGATCCGGCCATTACCCTTCCCCTATTCCTCCACATCTCTGTACCCATCCCCCGTTTCCTTCGCCGAGGTCAGTTAGCCTTGACCCCTTTCCCCCTGCCCTCCTTCCCACCAGCACCCGCCGGCTGAATCCTCGCCATCATCTCCTCCTTCGTGATCAGGTGATCGATCCTCTCCAGCAGACCCAACAAGCTCTTCATATCGCCACTCCACTCATTAAGCACATCATCCGCATCGCGCGGCTTCGCAAAATTGACAATCCTCGCCGGTCGATCAATCTTCGCGTAGATCGTCTTCGCCGTCACAAGCTCCGAAATATACTTCTCCGTCTCATCTTCCGTGAGGTCGAGCAGCTGCGTGAGCCGGGGCACCTGGATGCGCGTGTAGTATTTCGCGACGACGCGGACATTGTGCTCGATGACACGTTTGCGGAGGTCTTCCCAGCGCTGGTGGGCCTTGTCGTCTTTCCCTCCCTTGTCGGCGTCAAAGACGTCGGTCTCACAGAGATGAGGCCCAAATTCGCGCGAGACGTTGGGCCAGGTCATGAGTTCGGGGACGGTGAATTTCTTGAGGAGCTCGGCGTCTTTGGGAATCTGGGTATTGCGCGTGTCTTGGTGGATGCGGTGAAGGAGGTCAGATTGTTCGTTGTCGTAGGGGGCGAGGAGGACGTAGTAGATGACTCGTTGGAGTACCTACCAGGAGGGTTAGCAGAGATCACATGGTGTTTATCGAACCTGTACTTACATGCTTCAGTCTGTCCGGATCAGTCTCGATCGATTCTGTGTCCAGAACCTGCCGGTAGTGTTTGCAAGCTTCCAGATATTTACTCTCGTGCTTGGCAAGCAGAATCTGCTGCTCGTAATATGCCAACTTCAGGTCCGTCACATCGTCTTCTGGCTCAATGGGCGGATCGTCCACACTCCGGTTCTTCTCCTTTTCTTCCCGTTCCTTTTGGCCTTTCTCCAGCTCTTCTGGTGTCTTCTTCGGCCTACGCGCAAAATACCGCGTGCTGATTTTCCGGCTCAAGATGCCCGCCTGTGTCCAGTCGCCTTTCTCTATGCAGAGTGCCACCTGCTGGAGGATGAATTCCGTCTTCTCGCGTCGTGTCATCGAGCCAAAGGTCTCCACCTGGAGTTCGCACAGAATGTCGGTTGCTGCGTTGATGTCGCCTTGTTCCTTCTTGATGTCCGAGAGAATGCGAGTTACCCTCGCACGTTCCACCTCGACGAAGATCTAAAGGACGATTAGCTTTGGCCTGACAGGGACGTGTTGCGAGGTTCCTACCTTGCCCTCCGTGACCGTCCTTAACGTTTCGATTACGGACAGCTTCGTCTCCAGATTCGGCGCATCATCCAAGAAGCCCATGACGACCTGCACCATCTTGGTTGTAGCCTGCTTGAGTTGTCCATGTTTTTTTGACAGCAGGAGGACTTGCTCGTTAAGCAGACTCCAATCGCCCGACTCTTTGCATATTGTGACGATACCAATGATGATTCGGGAGGTGGATGCGAGATCAGATGCCTGTGGTGATGAGCGACAGGTCCGGTCGGGATACACGGAGTGAACATACTTGTCTGGTTTGTTTCTCGAGCGCGAGCAGCTTCTCTATAGCTCCCTGGACATTACTCTGGGCACAAGTTAGCTTTTGTCGCTCGGAAGCAAGGTTGGATATAGGTCGTACTTTGGCGAGCTTCTGAGCTTCCGGAAGCTGCTTGTCAACCTCCTTCGTGAAGTCTTTGTCCGCCTTGATGATTTTGGCATCCGACATAGTGAAGAATGGAATGTGTGTGTGTGGTTAGAGTTCGGAAGGTAGCGGAAGAGAAGTCTGGATGGTTGGGCGAATGTCGTGTGAGTAGGACACGAGCGGCGGACGAGGGTGAGGTTGTCTTCGCGGCGGTAATCACGCCAAGGCCGCGTCAAAAGCCAGGTCACGTGTGCGCATGGATCCCTGAGCAGGCAGTGAGCAGCTCAGAAAGCTGGAACCTTACCTGGTGGGAGAAGCTCTTCAACATGTGACTTTTGAGAGGATCACATTCTTGCAGGACGAATTCTTCTTTATTTTAACCGCAGTCTCGGACAATGTTTGATTTTGAAATGTTTGTACGTTCCATTATTATTAACTAGGGTATCTGCACGTGGGGAGCTCCCCAAAAAGTACATGGACAAAAGCCGTACTCCCCGCCGACCACTCCAGCCATTTCAGCTCCCGAGCGCCGAAGATATGCTGGATGATATTTCCCATTCCCAACTCCTGAAAATGCTATGCTGAAATCGCTAGAATAAAACCGCAAATAAAAAGGAAAGCCAATCGACACATGAGAGAATGTGTTTACTCGCCAGAGTCTAGCTCGGGGTAGTTGACAGCATCGGCATATACGTTCCAAGAAGCACACTCCTGATTGAGAACACCAATGCCACCGATCGCACCGGGAATGTCAGCCTTGCGCTCGAGGAACTGCAACCCAAGGCCACCAGAAACGTGGAATGGGATATGGCAATGCATTAACCAAGCGCCGGGGTTGTCAGCCTTGAAGGCCAGGACGAGATGGCCATGGGCGGGCAAGGTGGCAGTGTCACGGCGGATGGGGTTGTCGAGCTGCAGAGAAGAGACGTCGCCGCTGAAGGCACCACCCGCAGCGGAGAGAACCCAAAAGTCGTGGCCGTGGAGATGGATCGGGTGGGGAAGGGGAGGAGTGTTGGCATCCGAGTTGATGACCCAGTAGGTCCAGTCATTGGGAGCAGTGTTGATCTCGTAGACGTGGGTCTTTTGGGAGAAGTTGCCGACGTGACCGCCGTAGACGCTCTGAAGAGTTGGCCTCTTCCAGTCAGTCTTCATCGGGGTGCCATCAATCAGCCACTTGACTAGGTTGCCGTCGGCGGATGATCTGTTGAAGCCGAGCTGAATGTTGTGAGGAACAGAGTTGCCAAGGACGGTAGTCTTGACATAGGGGACGACCACCTCGTCGTAGCAGCCGCTTGGGACGCTTCCAGAGGAGGTTGGCTCGCCCTCTGGAGCACCCTCGTAGCTGAAGATGGCCCTGACCTTGTCAGCGTCGCCGTTGGGAGTCCTGGCCATGGCATTTGGGCCATCGCACTGGGTACTGTCAAAGCCGTTGGACACACGCAGCCAGTAGTTGCCCATGGCCTGATTGGCATCGATGATCACAGAGTAGCGCTGTCCAGCGGCGAGGACGATGGAGTCGACCTGCTTGGGCTCAATGGGAACAAAGTCGGCGGCGACAATAGTGAATGGATGGTTGTCGAGAGCGACGTGGATGTAAGAGTTAATACCAGTGTTGGCGAGATGGAGCAAGTTCTTCTTGCCAGGGATGAGAGTGGTTTTGCTGTACTTTCCACCGTTGTTAGACACCATGGAGCCGTTGATGAGCATGGTATCAGCAGTTGGGGGACCAGCTGCATGGCTGACAATGGGAAGCTGCTCGAATGCAGGCATATAGAACCAATCAGTCAGTGGGAGGACGCCAACGTCAACATCGTAGTTGGCGGTGGTGGGTCCGTGAATGAGAATTGGGCCAGAAAGACCATCTGCGTCGTCGGTTAGCGTGCTGGAGGTTGTGTAGTGGTGATGAGGTACGTACCAGAGTATTGAACAGAGTGGTGAGAGTGATACCAGGAGGGGCCATAAGCAGTGGCCTGAAAGAAGTACGTCTTGCTCTGCCCTGGCGGGATGGGGCACTCAGTGACGCCGTTGGTGCCGTCCTGCTCGTTGCTGTTCAACTGCCTCAGACCATGCCAGTGCATGCTGGTACCATTGCCCTGGAGCGAGTTCTGGACGGTGACTTGGATATAGTCGCCCCAGTTGGCCTCGATAAGAGGACCCGGGTATTGGCCGTTGACGACCATCATTGGCTTGCTAACGCCGTCAGGAGCCATGACTTGATTTGTGAGTTCGAGGTGGTATTTGACAGTGTTCCCCGTAGTCGGCCACTGGTCGTCTGTGTTGCAAGAGACATCGAAGCCGTTGTCCCAGCATTGCCTGGAGTCGGGAGTATTGGTGCAGTTTTCAGGAGAACGAGAGTAGTGTTGTTGTCTTCGTGAGGGAAGGGCGGAAACGAGAGAGGCGCCGGCCACAAGGCAGGCACTGATCAACGAAGAGTAATACATTATGGTTGTATTCAGACCAAACAGTGAAGGGTATAGAACGAAGTGACTGGAGGGAAACAGAAAAGGAAATTAGAGTCTAAGAGAGGAAGGAAGAGATGGTGTTCTTGTGGAGTCTGGTAGATGCTGGGAATGGAGATGCCGTGAGACGACTCAGCTATAGATATATACTTATCACAGCTCAGAATATCACGTCCTCTTGGACATTAGGCAGCGTGATAGCCTGAGAGTCAACCGAGCGTCTCGGAGACTGAACGACAGGGCACAGCCTGCACTAGACTTGGGAGACTGCGGTTATCGCTCGAGGCCGGACATGGAGAGCAATGGGTAGGTTCGGTGAGAGGACGCCTAGCAGGACAGTAGCAGGCGTCTCCAGGACAGTCAGATCTCCCGCCGTCCCATGCGGTGTCTCGACTGGCGCAAAAGAGCCTGACAAGGCCAAAGAAGTCGAACAGGCCAGGCAGGTAGCCGTAGCTCTCGGAATCACGCGTGAATGGGAACATGGCAGCGCCACCCTGTCAGCATGCAGGCAATAGGCCGAATGAGATGGTTCCATGAAAGCTTAGCAGGAGAGCATCGTTCAGGCCGACTGTGGTAGCAGTGTAGCGGTAAACGGATGGGCTGTGAGAGGTGAGCTTACGGTACTCCGTACGGGGACTGCCACAGGACAGACCTCTTCTGACAGTAAAACGAGGTTCTTCTCGGCAACGAGCCACACTCTGACAGCGGGTCAGGCCCCAGACAAGCGAGGCGCGATACCTGAAGCAGCAAGCAGACGAGGGTTCAGGCGTGCGGTGTTGATGATGGGAGGTTGCTGAGAGGTTGAAGCTTGATGACAAGGACGAGGACGGGGCGCGAGATCGTCCAGATCCCCCCCCGGTCCCAGACCTTGCTCAGCCGCAACCACCACCTCCACAATTAGCATCACCAGAGCCACGCTCGCTGTGGCTTTAGGCGTCCCCAGCTTTCGTCGAGGCCGTTTGCTAAATCCAAGATTCGTAGGGCTGGAGGAATGGTTCCCGGCGCTGTCGCCGAACCGTGCCAGTCATGGTGGATGCTTTCCATTTGTTTTGCTTCCTTTCGCTGCTCGTCTCATCGTCGACAGCGAGAATACGGTATGGTACTCGCGAGCCGCGAACCTTGCTCTCCACCCTCGTCCTCGTCGTCGCCCCATCCACGCTGAGATGCCGCATCGGTAGGAACGAGGATCACCACCCTGCTGTCGGGCCCCCATCAGATTCAAGCCTCGTCGAGCAAGCAGACAGCCAGGGCGACGACTCCGACGAGCAGACGCCGGACGGTGGAGCGAAAGAGAAGGAAAGGTTGCAGCTCCATCCCCGTCCAGCCGTGCATGAAGTGACGGTGAAGTCAGAACTTACCGACGTCGAGCGCGCAACGGCTACCGTTGGGATGGTTTCCTGTCAGTTGCAGCGCGCACGCTGCACAAGCGCTCATTTCCACATGGAGGAGGGTGTGACAGTAAAGTCGGCCAGACGCCGATTAGTCCTGCTCCTCGGCCATTGATGCTTCTATGGGTATGGAATATGTCTCAGCTGGTCGGAGCCTCGAGGGTTGATGTGGACTTCCGGTGCTCCACTGGACCACTGCTACTCCATTCGCTTCCTGGGTGCCCTGCTACTCTACCTATGGCATTCTGCGAGACGCTTTCAAAGAGGACGATGCGGCATGTACTACACCTGTCGCAAAGGTTGACCGTTGACAGCATCTCGTTTGCGAGGGTTCCCGATGGAGCCTGGTTGTAGTAGCACACTGCAACGCCGAACTCGTCACACAGATCACGCCAAGCACGTGAAAGACAGCTGTGTCGTGTCCAGAGCGTGATGCACACCTTGTTCTCGTGCGTCGGACAAGATGGAGCACGAGGTTGACGGAGAGGTGACACGACCTGGACAAGCACACTCCCCTACTCACCCTCAAAGAGCTTATCCCAAGCTCCAGCGTACCACCAGGCTACCCACCAGGAGTCCAGGACTCCTACCTACCATCCTAACCAGGCATCTTGGTAATATCCGATAGCTTGGATTTGCTTCCTAGCTCCTACTGACCAGTCCTGGAAGCCCGAAGCTATCGCAAAGGCGTACAAATATTTCCCAGTCAAAATTCCCATTCCCTGATTCGGAGCCCATGGCGAGAGCTGGCATCAGCAGGGAGAGATTCCTTCTGAACACTCACCGGGATGGGAGCAAGATTGATGAAGCGGCTCTCTGGACCCATGAAGCTGACCCGGAAATGGACAGCTGGGGACCTAGTCGACAAACGTATTCGAGCCACTACCATATACAAACATAAGGAGGCCTGTTCAGCCACCTCAACGGGCCTGCCCTGGCTCTCCTACTATCGTCTGCGGGTGAGCCACCACAAGAATGTCTACAGGCAAATGTGCGCCTGGTCCGGTCTGGCTGTGCTGTGGCATTTGTGGCATCAGACCGGGAATGAGCGAAGCCGAGACCAGGTGCGACGGTAGATTGTTGTCTGATGAATCTCTTGGGCGCTGAAAGAGTACGAGATCAGTCAGGAAGGCCAAGGTGGTGGAGGGTTATTGGCAACACCTCAGCCAGAAGAAGCAGGATATCCGCGTGACGTCCTATTGGGAACACATGAAGACACCCCTATGTACGACTTTCTTTACCCGAGTTGCTTTCGTTTTTCTAGTTCTCGCGAGAATTTCCCACTTTCCATCTCTTGTTTTCTTCCTCCAATCGCTTTCCCTCCTGTCATCGCACAAAATAGAATCCTGGCCGGCACCATGATCGTCGAGGGCTGCATCGGGCTTCGAAATCCCTCCCCAACTTGCGTCGGCAATCGAAGAAATTAATTAATCTTTTCCTTGTCTCCGCAGCGGCAACTCACAATACTCCGAATCCTTAAACCCTCCCTCTCACCCCGGCTAGCGGCAACATCATTATGAGCCGATTATGGCATTCGTTGAAAGGATTGCATGCGCCGAGCAGCAAGCAAACAACAGGTTTGGCCCACGATAGAGGGTAGTGTACGTCAAGAAAGAAGACTTACTTAGCTTGGAAGCCTTGGATGCTCGGACTAATCAACACCTTGCCCCAGCTACCCCAGTAGAAAAATCCCCCAACTGACTGGCCGGATCAATATCCCAGCAGCACAGCACAGACAGCGAGCCTAGCGTGTCCGCATACCTGGGAAGCGCACATAGCACGACGCAACGGGAGCGAAAGAACAGCTCGCGCACACACTTCCGTCCTGCCCACGCGTTCACCACGCGATAATAGGTCATCACAATAACCACTGCCACTGCCACGAACTCACGGCGGCGGATGCATTTCAGACCAAAGACCACTCCCCACGTGAGATTTCAAAAGCTTGGATCGCTCCGCCGTATACTCTGGGAGGCCTCAACGTCAGAAAATGGGTCAAGGACTCTCAAGTCACGACTGAAACGCATCGCCCCTTCTATGGCCAAATATAGGATTAGAGTCTTACTTCTGGACTTTGGATGAGAAGCCTGGTGTTGGTGATGACATTTGATGTCGGTTAGTACATTGGGTGTTGGGGCTGTAGTTTGGGATCTGTTAAGAGATCTAGTGGAATTTTTGAAGGCTGGACCTTCGCTCAACTACGTCCTCTTCACACTTCAGGCTTTTCATTTTGTTTTGCTCGGTTACTTTTCTTTCTCTGCACTCCTTTCTCGCTTCCAATTTTCTTTGCGCAGTAATGCATGAATCCAATGCAGTACTGGTAGAGTCATTCTTTACGACTACTCTATTTGTTTCGCTCGCCGAAGACTCGAGCTGCCATGAAGCGAGGACAAAAGTGTCGAAGTCGACCGATGTCCTGTGCAAACTACTTTCTGGTTATCACGAGTAAAAGTTTGAGTCATTGCCCATAAGCAGGTGAGTGCTAGATGGAGTGAGTTCGAGAAATTGAATACTCCGCAAGGGGTACGCAGGATAGGGACTCAACAAGCAGGAATGCCAACACGGATACCGCACTGCTCACAGAGTGCCTCATTAGAGATAGCCAAAACAGAATACCTTCAACCATACTTTTATAGCCAGTGCAACTCCAGCAGAAGAGCTGCTCAATGGGCACATTCCAAGCCAAAGCCACGACCATTGGAGAAGGAGAGTGCGAGACCGGAGATACTGTAAGTAAACTTTACATATTCAGGTGGTTCAGCGTCCGACTATGCAGCTAGAATCCGATTGCTCATCTCCACATATGTTTATTCTTTGCTCTTGGTCACCAGTGTGCGTGTGCCGGTTTTCTCACGTGACTTGGAATGAGAATCGGAACTGGTTAATGGAAGAACAAGAAGCTGATCTGGCCGACAGTGTAAAGATGATGGAGGATTGAATTGACTTGTCCCGTGGGTATGACTCTGACCTCACCCAAGAACTCGGCCGAACGCATTGACTTCTTCTCTCCAAAACCCTCAACCATCACCTACCAGGTAGCATCACGACATCCGCTACCCTCTTCTCCCTACTCGTCAACGCCTTCACGATCATCAAAATCAGTCACATGAACAGACGACCCAAGACTAAGACTCACGCCAAGGGCACATCCTCCGCAACATCCATAGACCTCATCCAAAGCTCTCGACCTCGAGAAATTCCAAGTCGGAGAATGAGCGTCCCCGTATTATTCGATCGATCAGCCCCCAACCATCTCGCCTGTACCAAGTACCCAGGTCATCTGGCCAAGGCCAAGTTCTTGGTCTGAAAAAAACAGCTTCGAAACACAGACAGGTCGAATGCTCATTCCATACCGTGTGCCACGTAGTGACATTCACTGAGCTGTTTCCTCTAGTATCGTGAGACCTCTCATCGATAGGCTTCAAGGCCGACGGGATATTACAATAATTCCCCTAGATCCCCATTTTTCTCCGCAAAGGGGGCCGATGTTCGCACTTTCGGCCGATTTGCTATAACGATTTAGGTTTAATCCTCATCATCGTGAAATCCTTCAGGAGAGATGACGATGCTGCTGAGTGGCAACCGGTAAGTTTATCACTCACGGGAAGAAATCCGCAACAAGTTCTGACGCTCTGAAGGGGGATTTCAAATTGACTGCGCACGAATGTACGGGGAGAAAATGAAATCGTTTGCCCTTGCATGCGTCGTTGCCCATTCGCACCTCGCATGATCCCATCCAGCTCAATCCACCCAAAAAAGCTTGACAAAGAGCTCCAAATAGGATCAGTAGTCATAAACACTTTACTCATCTGACCAGGTAGGAAGAAAGTAAAGCTGTAGAGGCAACACGAAGGATATCCGCCCATATCCGAGCAAGTCCGGAGCAGTGCGGGAGAACGTTCACGCGCCAGGAACCCGCAAAAGGAACGTCTCCCTCGTGGACGGTGCCCAGTACGAGCAACGGAAGCATGCAGCAGACTGGCAGCTGTCAAACGGGGGATCCGCATGGGGAAGCGTGAGCAGCGCTGGAGACTGGAGAAAGGGATACGGGGAAGCAGATCACGTGAAAAGCTGACCATGTGACGAGTGGAAAATCAGACTGATGGAGATAATTCGGCGCAACTCACAGCCAAGCCGCAACCGCAACCAAGCGCAATCTCGGACTTCTGTCGAGATAAGAAAAGTCTCAATCTGACTGCAGCCATTTTTCTCTTTTTAGCATCTCACCAAAAGACGGCCTTCTCTCCAAGTGGGCCCTTTAATGCCTCAACAACATGAAAGGTCCGCAATCCTCCAATCCTGCGCGGCGTAGAGTGCCAAAAAGCCAAGGCCCGAGGGCCGCAGCGCGAGACAAATTCTAGAGCTCTGCGCGCACGCGGTTTGTTCTCGCAGCCACAGCATGGATGTACCCAACCACAGGCGCGCAGGATAGACGAACCTGCGTCTCATGCGGCTGAAGACCGCAGACCCTGGGTCCGAATCCTCGGTTCACAGTCGCCGTGGCTTTGGGAAGTGTTCGACTCTGGAGAGGACAGCATATAAGGTCTCCGCGATCGCCGTTTCTTGTTTGCGTCTTTTTCTCTTGCCGTAGATAAGTACCGACAGTAAACATCAGTACCGACTCTTGAACCCATTCATTCATTCGAGGAAACAATCATGACTACTCGTTCGCATACCCAAATCCCCTCCATACGTTCCGCCAGAACGATGGAGTACCAATCTCGTTCCCCACTCTTTAACATGCCACCTGAGATCCGAAACGAAATCTACCACCACGCTTTCTCAGGCGACGCAGCAGTCGTCGACCCGGCATGGGAAGGCCCAAAGAGCCTCAACTCCAAAGGCCCTCATATCTCGTCGCCTGCACTCGGCACTGGTCTTCTGCGGACCTGCCAGCGCCTCTACTCGGAGGCTGACGTCCGGACGCTGTATAGCAACAACATCTTCCGCTTCACAAGCGTGCCGAGAATCCACAATTTCGCTCGAGGCGCACCAGAAAGTTTCCGCGACCGCTTCGGCGATGTCGAGATTGATGTGCGAGAACTTTCGAAAGAGCACCCCAGTGTTGCAAGAGACTGGATCCAGTATTTGTCGTGGGCGACTGACGCTTGGGCCGAGAAGCTCGGGTCCATGAAGGCCGACTTCCCTGCCATTCACACGCTGAGGCTGAATCTCGCTTCCTGGCCGCGAATCAACATGGACAAGGACGATCTGTGGGTGCTTCTGAAGAACCTGCTGAAGAACGTCGAAGGGCTAGACAGGATCATCGTCACGGGAGCCAGCAAAGGAGCTTGGATGGAGAAGCAGGAACCCTGGAGCCCGATGCACTTTGTCGGCGGTGACAATGTCACCAAGGGCGATCTGGTCGAGTGGATGGCTGGTACTGTGTACGGCGAGCCTGGAAACAAAGCTGTTCAATGGACTCGAAAGAACGGACAGGTCCAGCTCGAAGTCTTTGCCTTGGATGGTGTCCCTCGCAGAGCCTGCGCAAAACTCGCCCAGAACTGGCAAAATATGCAGATCAAGCAGTTGCCTCCAAATGGCCATTGCACTCTCCATGCATACAGCCAGCGCAAGAAGGCGCCGTTGACAAAATCGAAAGCAACCCGCGTCAGTCCCAGCGTCTCCGGATGATTGGCCGAGCTGGATCCCAGGGACCATGTATCTCATTCTTGTACTTTTGCAATCCGATCAGCCACCAACTGCAGATACCTACTGCAAACCATATCAGCAAACCACCAAATAAAATGCCGAGGAAAGCAGCTTTCCAGGTGCCTCCCGAGATGGTGATGCCGACTGAGCCTCCAGCACCGGCGACGAGCAGAATGGTCAGGATGATGTGGGCAGTCCAGGACACGTGACGGAGGTGACGCCGAAAGACAGGGAAAAGGCCAAAGACTTCGATGGAGAAGAGCATGATGGAAAAGACGTGGGTGGTGGATGTCAGGCGGGAGGCAAGGACGGTTGATGCCATCAGTCCGGCATTGGTGGAGAGCGAGGCTGGAAACCTGCATATTCTTAGCATATGATACCCAATTTCATAGTTCAATACATACTTTGCCCCAATTCCGCCTCCGTAATCGAAGAAGAAGATGTTGATGCATATCAACCAGCAACTCAGCGCCCAGATGGAGTCACTGGACGTTGAGGACGTGAGCGACTTCAGAATAGGGCTGAGACCAAGCAATGCGCAGTAAATTAAAATCGCTGACTTGATGGTTTCCAGTCGACGCCGGCTTCGCTCAGACGGCACCGGCTTGAGGTTGCTGTAGGGGTCCGATGACGCGTCTCCTTTCCCATTCGCATCCACGGGACTAATTGGCAGCGCCTGAGGGTTGAAACATGTTTGTTGGGTCTGCTTGGAAGTCGGATTCGATTCAGCGTCTGAAATTGATTTCGCAAACCCCGGGACATCTTTCTGGAGTGCTGATTTCGCAAGGCTCACAGTACTTGTCGATCCGCTGTCCCCGGCATACTCTGGCGGGCTCCCTGGGAGAGCAGCTTGGAGGGCGGCTTCTCGGCTTACCCATATATCCCACAGAATCCAGCCAAGTATGGTGCACGAGGATCCCCACCCTACGACCATGACGGGGGAAATGCGCTCAAAGAAGATGGCTGTGAAGCAACACAGGAAGATGCAGACAGCACAGACATGCTGAACGATTACGGTCGACGAGGCGACGAGCGGCCAGAACTCGTATGGTTGAAGACGGGGGTTACGCTGGAGGTGATCGAGGAAGGTCTCCTCGTCGGTGTAGTTGTCTGGAACTGCAATTGGTCGTCAGTATATGGGCAGTTCAGCATTCCAGTCAACACTCTTACAAGACTGCTTCACCCAGAGCAATTTCTTCCATGTCTTCCTCCCACTCGAGCTCCTATGTCTGTCCTTGTTTCTCTTCCTCCGAGGCTCCGCTATCACGGCGGATGGCCCCTCATTCGCACTTAGCCCGAGAGGGCTGCGTTGGCGACCCCGTCGCGGTGGAGAATGCGCCAGATACGCATCCTCAGGGGCCAATCGATTTGGTTCGGGAATGTCTGGTCGGGGGATAGCAAATGTTCGAATAGGCGTGGAGTGGTAGAGAGTTTGCTCGGTGGTGGTCGGCGCAGAGGAGGTCATTGAGGGGTGGGACGTCGGGTCGGGGGAGGATTCGCGCTCCATGGTGGCTGGCATTTGCCATTTGCGGAGACGGGGCTTGGCATATAAAAGTTGGAGCTTGGGCCAACTCTGGTTGGTGGAATTCAACCTCAACCTCAACAGCATCTACAACACCAGTTGAGATGAGGATGATTTCAACTCATTGAATACAGAAAAATGCGTGTAAACAATCCCGACCCTCAATTCCCGCGTTTCGTCAAACGTCGTTATTGTTACGAAACGATTCAGTCAAGAAGAGCCCCATCTCATCCCTAACATTGCAGTTTTGTCAGTCCTTTCTAGGCTCCGTTTGCTCACGACACCACAGTAAAAACTGGCGGCCCTCTGTGCTGCTCTCAGACGAATGAGCCTTGAGAATGCCTCTCAGACTTGGTCGCGTCGTTGACCTTGGAAAATTCGAACACCCGTCCTGGCGCCTCCTCCAGTGGACCTGAGACATCCACTGGGTACTCCGTACCTAGGCGCGCAATCGCGTCTCCGCAGCCCCTTAGCGCATTGTTATGATAATGATCATAAACGACAGCTCGGAAATTGGAACCGCGTTCAAAATTCCGCCTGGAGTCGGAATCGGCGAGTAGCAAACGGACTAAAGGCGGAGTCTGTGCCAAGATGGCTCCGCCCCCGCTGTTCAGCTTCCTGAGCTTCCACCAGCCATTTTCGTCCAATGACGCTTGCCCAGCATAGCAGCAAGACGCGAGCAAGTAGGTCTAGTTGTACGCGGATCTGCTGCAGTTTCAGCTCGCACAGCCTGTGCTATGATCGCAATCCAGCATGAATGTCAAGAACGGAAGAATTAGTACTCAAGACTCGCAATTTCGTACTCTTTTCGCCTTGCATTCACTCACTTAAACACTGGTATTCGAGCTTTCCAACTGTGCCCACCTGCACTGTCACCGATGCTTACTGTCCAAGCTGGAGCTGTGTAAAGCACCAGAAGGGGCGATGCATCCGATCGACCCTTTTGAGGCTCTTTCCAGTTGTAGGCTTCCTAGGTCGATGGCGGGCATACCTAGGTAGGTAGGTACGAGTATTCAGGGTTGGCAAGGAACGAGGTAGGTACCTACTTGAATGAAGAGAAGATATAAATTTGTGCCAGGGAACTGCAACTTCTTCCAAATACCGTGGCAGTTTGCAACAGCATTTCCCATCTCCCATCTCCAGTCTCTTCGTCGATCCTCAAGTTTGATATTTCCCCTTGATATCTTCCTTATCGATCATTTCCCTCTTGATCATTTCCCTTATCCGTTTGCACTCCGAACATGAAGGCCACAACGAAAACGACTGTAACGGCCTTCGGCCTACTTTCGACAATCTCCGCCAGCCCTGTGCAGCGGAGGGACAATACATCCATGGTCCATAATTTCGCTGATATCGAACCCTCTGCCGAGCTGAGATGGACGCCATGTTTCGACAATTTCACTTGTTCGATGCTGGAAGTGCCTCTCGACTATACAGATCTTTCGGTGGGAAACACCGTGGTCGCCTTCATCAAGGCATCATCGGGCAATGATTCCGCCGAAGATGTTTTGATCAACCCAGGTCGGTCAATTTTGAATTATCCCACTCAAGAGTCTCCTAACCATAACACTCAGGTGGCCCTGGAGGATCTGGCGCGAACACTGTCCTCTCATCTTCAGAAGCCTACATGAAGAACGAACTCGGCCCAGGCTTCAACATGGTGGGATTTGATGCCCGAGGAGTGAACAACTCCGGCATCGCCCTCAACTGCTTCCCTGGGAATGCTGTTGGTGAGCTCAACTTTGGCGCCGAAACGCTGGACCGCGCCATTGACGACAGCACGCGAGACAGCCTCTACGAGCAATGGCTCCTGGATCGTGGTTGGGGCCAACGATGCACTGCTGTCCAGGCAGAAGACAAGCCGAACAAGTACGCGAACACAGTTGCTGTTGCCAATGATATGTTGCGATACACGGAGCTCCGAGCAAAGAGCCTGGGTCGACCGGCAGAAGAGTCCAAGCTCTTTTACTACGGCCTGAGCTATGGGACAGGACTGGGCCAGACATTCGCGACGCTCTTCCCCAACCGAATTGGAAGAATGGTTTTGGACGGCAATTTGGATTCGGCGGATTATTTCGGCGGACAGTGGCACCATAACTTGTACGATACCGACGAAGCTGCCAAGGGGTTCTACAACTACTGCTTCCATGCCGGGCCCGACCGTTGCCCTTTTTACGGCAACTCTTCAAGCCCAGATGAGATTGAGGCACGCTTCTTTAAGATCTTCAAGCACCTCGAGGAGTATCCAGCACTCATCGCAGACCCTTTGCTCACCTCCACTCCCGTTCTCATCACCTGGCGCGAAATCAAGACATACTTCCTCCAAGCGCTCTACAAAGGAGTCGAGAGGTTTCCGGCTCTAGCTTCAATTCTCAATGACCTGGAGAATGGTAACGCTACTTCGCTCGCTCTTAGCAGTGTCACTCTCACGCAGGACCTACCAATACCTGCCACGGCAGACCCTTACTTCATGGGCCAAGCGAGGACGCAGATCGCTTGCATCGATGCCAATGGCCGTTTCAACCTCTCGACTTTCGAGAAATTCGAAGACCACGTCGCGTTTCTGCGCAACCAAAGCTTTTATGGCTACAACACGTGGGCAGCGATCGCAGTTTCCCCGTGCCAGAAACTTGATATTCGACCGCCGGAAAGCCAGGTCTTCAGTGGTGAGTCACAAGCAACAGCTACTTTTTTTTGATAAGAGGAGAGATTCTCGGGTTACTCCCGGAGGCCTCTGGGATACACAGGTTCTACTAGATGCTGGAGCTTCCCGGAGGTCTCCAGAGACATGTTGCATCCCCAGTATAGGATCTCCATGCTGATACCTTCACAACAGGCTTTGCAACCGCCAACAAGACAAGCGCACCAATACTCTTCGTCGGTAATATCCTCGATCCCGTGACCCCTCTCCGCAACACACACAAAATGTCCTCGCAATTCGCGGACTCGGCTGTTCTGACCGTCAATGGCACTGGTGTAAGTCTTTTTGAACCCAATCATTTTCTGCCAGGTGGATGCAGCTTGCAACCGCTATGCCCGGAAGATTTCAGGTGGGCTAATGTCATCGTAGCACACCTCTCGCTCGGTTCCTTCTGAGTGCGCGCGGCAATATCTCAGGACGTATTTCGCGGATGGGACGCTTCCGCCAGTGGGTGAGCTTTGTCAGCAGAACGAGCTTCCGTTTATGGCGGAGGTCGCCTAGAGGGATTTCCCCGTGCCTTCACAGGGGGTGCAAAAATTCTCCGGACACTTCAATTAGTTCAACAAATGATTGCTTGCCATTCAGGAGAACGCGTATGTCCTAGAGGCCTCCCGGAGTAATTCGAGAGTCTCTCCTCTTCCAATCTTTTCCTCACTAGCGATCTTGCTCGCAGGAAAGTGTCGATATCTGATTCGTCCTTAATCCGCTTTCCGATGAATTCTAGCACCTACTGTGCCTTAGAAGCTCTAGTAATACCCCCAAGGGCGCCTAGGGTGAGCATCTTAACGGGGTGGTAAAGCGTTGGCACTGTGGTCGCAGACTCTGAACACTCTGCGGTGATAGTTGTCATGTTTTGGGTACTTAGTACATTATTGTGGTGGATCGGGTAGTTGCGAGCGAATGGTTTGCGTTGTATCCCGAGTTTTTTTTCTAGGCCTAGATAGGCGGGAGTTTTGTCTTTGACTCTCTTGTAATCGCTGTTCTCCACCCTAATTACCAATGGAAAGACTATGCTGGTGATTTCCAGTAGAGTCGATGGGGCACTAAATCGCATCGTGGTCTGTGAAACCAGTGATCAGTTTCCACATAAGTTGGACTGGATTGGCAGAAAGTAGAACTGTGTTGCCACCGTTGGCGATAATACCTTTGACATTCTTCAAGTATTCTGCGTCACAGGTGTTCAAAACAAACTGGACAACTCTTAGCTTGGTACAACCTTGAAGTCTGAAAGGAGACAAAGAACACTATGCCAAAGGAAACACAAGACTACTTAAAGGAAACCCAGCATCATTTTTTGTACCTAGTGACAACCACCATGCGAGCGTCATAGTGCTACATTTCAAGTTGTTTTGGTATAGCAACCAGCCCTGACAGGCTTCCATCCTGTTCCTGTTCAACAGTTGGAGGTCCAAGAATACTACCACAACTCCGGAGTCATCCACACTGGCGTCCACCACCAGCACTCCTGAGAACGAACACATCCGGCAATTTCCTCGAAGAGCAATGAACACGTGGTAGACTGTTTGAATTCCAAGTCTTGAGGTCCTGGTCCTCGCAAAATCGACTCTTGGGCTAGAATCTGGAAATTCCGGGAGTCATTCGATTAAAATGTTTCGGATACTGCCCATGCGGACACTCTTCCGAGACAAGTCACGTTGAGCTGTTCACGCGCATGAGAAACGAATAAAAGTGAAAACTGGATGGAACTGGACCAACAAGAGGCTGATGAGTGTACCTACTCTCGCTCCGGGCGGGATCAGGTGAAACGTGAAACGTGGATCGTGGATGCCATGAGATGGCCCGAAAGGGATGATGTCACGGTGTGGAAGAGCCACGCTGGCTCTCCACACAACTACTCCGTACTACGGAGATGATGTGCATAGTGCGAGTGAGCGAGCAGAAAATCCGGGGTACATGACGATGAAACAAAGCAAGTCATGAAGGAAGCCTCATACATCGACATTCTGGTGTATGTATCTAGGTAGGAAAAGAAAGACGAGTCGATGGCAAGGAAAAAGCGCGTTCGTACTTCGTACCTGCGTTCTGGCCGCCAAAGCCAAACAATCTTTATTGTCCCGGCTCCAACTGCAGTTATGCCCTGCATAAAACGAAGTTCTTCCCGAGGAGAAAGACTGTTTGGATGGTGCCTCAGTGCATCACCGGTAGACACCCGATGTAGTGCAATCGTCCTGGCAGGCCTTTCTTTGACACATCCGCTCGGGTCCGAAAGCAGTTCGCCCAAGTCTTCCCAAGACTCCCTCTCGATCCCTCGACTTCGGAACAAGTCTCACCAATCGCCCAATGACAGCACAATGCGATAAGACAAGAGCCGACCGTGTCGATCCCTTCTCTCAAAGAAATACCCAGCCCAAGTCGAGATGCTGCCCACGGAATGCTTTGCTACGTGGACCACTGCTCCTCCGCCCATCTTGACAGAGAATCCATGGAGCGATTACCGCGAACAAGCTCATAACCCTACAATTCCACCCCATTTGCGCCTACTGCGCCTGGCCTTTGGCGACGAGACTTTGCGCTTCCTAGTTCGAAATATGCAGAGACCCCACAATTGAAGCAAAGATCTTCGCGTCGCGGCCTTATCGAATACAAGGAGGCGAACTTCCTATCCCTATAACACCGCTCAATCCGCCCCGGAGACAACAAATCCCTTCGGACCCTTACACTCTTCAAGTGTTCCTCCATAAGAAGAAAGACTCTCATAGCTTGTATCGACGGAACCATGGCGACGACATTCTTCCCTCCCACGGCGACGACAGCGCCATTTGCCCTCCCCATCCCGGCCTCCTCCCCCGTTCCAATGTCACACCCCGCGTCTATCATTCCTCAAGCCCTCGCGAGCTACACTCGCTCCGACCTACGTAACCTCTATGTCCTCATCGTTGATGACAATATCATCAATCAGCGCGTCCTCGCCCACCAGCTGCGATCAGAAGGTTGCGTCGTCGACATCGTCAAGAATGGACACGAAGCCCTCCAATTTCTAGGCAGGACGACCTTCGCAAACAGGGAGAATGGAGAGCGGAGTCTGAGCTGGCCACATAACGGTGATAGCGTAGAGAGAGGCGGCGAGGCTCTGCCGTTGAGCATTGTCCTTCTGGATCTGGAAATGCCTGTCATGGATGGGTACAGCTGTGTGAAGCATATTCGAAGAATGGAAGAAGAGGGCGAAGTAGTAGGGCACGGTAAGAAACAATATCTTTCAATCATAAAATAAGGAGGGAAACTAACAAATGGGCAGTCCCTGTCATAGCAGTAACAGCCAACGCCAACGCTACAAAAGTTAACACGGCCATGGAGTACGGGATGGTACGTTACCCAACTTCCCCATCAGTCCCAATACAGCTTATACTGACTTTCTGTTCACCAGGACATGGTTGTCCGTAAGCCCTTGAAAATCCCAGAGCTCCTCCCACAGATGGTCTCCCTCGTCCGAAGGAACAGCGAAGCCAGCACCACAAGCACTTCGAGCGACAGCACCGTTACTTCGCAATAGACAACAAACACAACCTTGGATACGGACAATCTGGATACCCACAACAATTGCATATCTTGGTTTGGCGGCCGGAAGATTTGACGATTTCCCTTGATCAAAGCTTGGAGTCCTGGCGGCGTTTTTCTAATGACATGTTTTTGGTTGATATCATGTTTTTCATTTTTGGAGTACCTCCTGCCGCCCACTTCGCAACTGTTCAATGGATGTTTTGCATTACTGAGTAATCACTCCGGACTTTCGGCTATTGCATTTGCTCGGACTTCCATTTATCTCGGTTCGATTGTGATGTTTCTCGCGTGCTGTCTCCTTTCCATCTTGCTCCCAGGTTGTCTGGTCTCTGCCGAGGCTTCCAACCTCCAAGGCCCGAAAATTCTTTTTAAGTGTGGTGATGCTCGGGGGATTAGTCAAGCCGTTAGGTTTATATTTGGGACCCGTTGAGCCGAATTGCTCAACATTCCGTAGGCATAGTGCGTTAAAGGGCGGATATAGGAGGAAGTTGCGAAGTTGAAAACCGACACTACCAATCCCGAGATTGCGGAATTGATCTTGCCCCTATGTTGCCTGTACATTGGCAATGCTCTCTCACGTGCACCCGTCGCAAGATTTCCTACACCGAAATGTGTTGCGAAACCGTTCTGAACTCGTACAGCTGTTCATTAGCCGCGCGCTTGGAGCAAAGGAGCAGATGCCCAAGCTCCAAGCTTCCTCCGCACCCCGCACTAAAGCCGCGACCACCAACCTCGGCGAAGCCTCCATTGCTGTGGGGGTGGGGGTGGATTTCGCGTCCGTAAGCTCAAGATAGCCCAAACAATAGAGCTATATACTTTCTCGTCGTCATTCTTCCAATTGAGTCCAGTATAATTGTCTCTTTCTCTTCCAACTCTCCAACTTTCCGCTACCTCTCCCAGAAACAATACTTCACAGACTCGACCTCTGCCCAATCCATCGGAACATATCTCCTTTCCATCTATCATCACCAACACACCCATTATGGCATCCCAACTCTCGACCCAACCCCCCTCCGCCCCCGACTACATCCTCTCCTATCCGTCCCCCTTCGTCCTCCTCATCACCATCAACCGCGTCAAAGCCATGAACTCGATCCCGTACGCCGCACACTGGGACGCGGCCGCCGTCCTCGACTGGTTCGACGACGAGCCGACCCTGCGCGTCGCGGTAGTCACGGGCGCAGGCACCAAGGCATTCTGCGCAGGTCAGGACTTGATCGAGCAGGGCGAGATCAGGAAGAAACCGCAGCCGAGACAGATGATGCAGCATCCTAGCAGCGGCTTTATGGGCGTTAGTCGGAGGGTGGGGAAGAAGCCGATTCTTGCGGCGGTGAATGGGTTTGCGCTCGGTGGGGGTTTTGAGATTGTACTCGGATGGTATGTACTAGATGCTCGTTTTGGTGGAGATATCCCTTCGGCCGGGCGACTGAGATGCAAAGGCTAATTTTATGCGCAATAGCGACATGGTCGTAGCCTCCCCAACAGCGAAATTTGGCCTCCCAGAAGCTCTCCGTGGCCTGTACGCCGGCGCTGGCGGTCTCTCCCGTCTTGTGCGCATAGTCGGCCTACCCATCGCCTCCGAAATAGCCATGGCAGGCCGAACACTGTCCGCCGACGAAGCCGTTAAATTCAACGTTGTAAACAGGATTTCGGCGACCCCAGAGAGCGTGGTGGATGAGGCAGTCAAGCTGGCATCCACAATCGCCGGATTGAGTCCTGATGCGATTATTGTTACCAGGCATGGGCTGAGGGAGGCGCTTGAGACGGGGAGTGTGGAAAGAGCGAGTCAGATTACGCAAAATACCTATGGGAGAAAGTTGGTGCAGGGGGACAATATTGGAATTGGGTTGGAGGCGTTTGCGAAGAAGACACAGCCGAAGTGGGTGCCTTCGAAGTTGTAGGAAGAGATGTGCATGTTTAAAAGGGGGGACGGTATGGTAAGATATGGCATACCCTCACGTTGGGCTGTGACTGTACTGGATGACATGAGTAGATGTCAGAATATGCCTGGTAGGTAGGTTCTAGGTAAAAGTCGGTGTAGTGAACAGCCATACAAGGCTCGAAAATGGGCATCCAAGCATATCATCAAATGCTATACAACTGCTGGGAGCTGTGAACAGCTCAGACGCCGTCCAAGTGAATGGAACATAGCCCTGACAAACTTCAGAGTAGGAGTATATACACTAGACCAAGCAAAACGAAAGTAAATATTTTCCACAAAGCGTATGTGAGTGCTCCGTTATCTAGCCACAGTCCAAGTCTCTGCCACACTTCCTCCTCTCAACAATCAGCCTTCACCACAGCCTATAAAGCCATATCAATCTCATTGTGGAGAGGGTAGTATAAACCAATATACTCTAAACAAAGCACCCACCACACCCACACCCACGGCTCTCGGTATGAGAAACCGGGATATCTTATCAGAATCCTCCCGCTCTACTACTTATCGGCTCGGTACATCTCGCTGACGGTCCGTCTCTATATCATCCAAACACTGGGTGGGTATATCAACTCTCCATTTCCATCATTGCAACCCTTCGCTTTTGCTTCCTTCTACCACAGCGACAAGAACACAAACAGACCCGTCAAGATGAAGTCCACCACCCTCTTCTCCGTAGCCGCTCTCCTCATCACCTCCACCATTGCAGCCCCCGCCGAGATCGATCGTAAGCTCCTTCCACTCTATTACATCACGTGATGCACAATCACATGATCTTTTCTTTCTCCCCCTTTTCCTTCCTCGAATCAAAAGCTGACAAAACTAAACTCCAGGCCGTGGCCTCTGCTACCCCAATCCTCTGCCCCCAGGGACCTCGCCAGCGGATCCGAGCATAGCGAAGGATTGTTCCGTCGCGCAGGCTTCGAACAGTACGTACTTATTCTACTCCTTCCCATACTCCCGGCACTAACTTCGACAAGTCAGCGGCGAGGAACTCCCCGACTCGTGCGCCTCGCTGTGTATCCTGTCCGGCTGCTCGAGCGCCGATTTCCTCGCGTGGAACCCGTCGCTCGAGGGCGATTGCAAGAATATCAGTTTGGGAGAGTACTATTGCATTTCGACGGTGCCGACGCCTGGGTTGGGGCCCGGGTGTTAGATGGTGAATCGACTCATTGAGGATGGATTTTAGAGGTGGAAGATTGAGGCGGATACCCGTTCGGGAGTTGAGAGAATCTGGATGAACGGGATGTAAGTTTCCCGGAAACGAAGAGCGGAATGAGGTAATGAAGAGCGAGCCGAATAATAATATCATTTACTTTATTTTATGATCGATTTCGTAGGGAGTCCCTTCCTTCCACGCTTTTCCTCTACTGTCAGAACTCAACGCCTTCCAAGCAACCCACGCCCTCCTCCATCCTTTTACCGTCGCCCGCCCATCCCCCCTAAAGACAGCATTGGTATCGCAATTCCCCTCTCCCAACACCCGCCCAATCTCCATATAACTCTCCACGGCTACCCTAACCCCACCCCTCACACTCCCTGGAAGCTTCTCCACCGCCGGTCTCGCCTCTCCATACAACTCCCACGCCCGGCGCAGCAATCGCTTCCGTAGCGCCTCGACCCGTTCGCCTCGTGGGTTCTTGAGAACAGCTTCAGGAGTCAGGTGCTGGGACGCAAGCCATGAGGTGGGGATGTAGACGCGGCGGAGGCGAGCATCGACAGCGATGTCCCGGGCGATGTTGACGTACTGGAGGGCGGTGCCCATTTTGGAGCCCGCGGTGAAAATGGTGGGATCGGAAGGGGTGCCGGTGTGGTAGACTATGAGGTCAAGGAGGAGGTGGGCCACTGTGCCGGCGACGCGGGAGGCGTATAGGTCCAGGTCGGCTTGAGTTGTCATGGGAAAGTTTATGATGGAAGGAGACGAGGAAGTACGTGTGGGTTTGACGGTAGAAGGTGAGAACTCGAGATCGGTTTCAAACCCGGAGAGGAGATCGTAGAGGGGTTCTTTTGATAGGTAGGCTGTGGGAAGCAGCAGAAGCGCGGAGTGTGCTTCCGGTGGGAACTGGGATTCAACGAAAGATTTGATGTGAGGGTGGTCAGGCTTGGTTTCATATCGCAGATCCAGAAAGTGTCGCATTTGTTCTATCCAGTCGCGAGCTGTAAGCAGGTCTGGTGACTCATCAACAAGGTCGTCGGCCACGCGACAGAAAGAGTACCTGGGAAACATTTGTAAGTGTGAAGCCAAACCACATCGCAAGATGAGCCTACAGTAACAAAAGATCAATGCGTAGTCGGCCTTCAAAGAAACCAGAGGCTAGGAAGAAGCTTCGACTCTTCCTTTGGAGCCGCGTGCTCGCTTCATTAAGTCCGCTCAATCTATCCATTTCGTAACTGGAAGTGGACTGAAGAAGCGCTTTTACCAAGAGCTGCGGGGACGGCAGCCCTCGCATTTCGGGAAAAAGATGCGGGAATGTGTTAACGATAGCCACAGCGTTGTCGAAAGCAAGAAGTCCAAAGACTATTAAAGTGTTGGTAGCCAGGAAGAAAAACGCTTCTCTGAGACCAATTAGACACGTGGGTATGCGAAAGGATGTCAAGGGCCATACTCTATGTCCAAACCATCCCAAAGATGGATGCCATATTTTGTACCAGATTCTATGACCCAAGTTCCACGCTGTAATGCAAAAGTGTCTACCATCCAGAGGTAGAATGTTGGAAGAAATATGGGCCAGAGGGTATTCGAAATGGGGAGGCCGATTATGAATTGATATGCAAGACTCCTGCTCTCGTCAGCTTTGCCCCCAATTCGAAATACAGCACCATACCAAAGTAAAAGCAAGAATGGAGCCGCCCAGATGATGATTAATCCCATGTACGTTCCAGTGCCCCATTGACTGACCATGTCCAGACCTGCTTTAATGGAAAGGCCGAGTACGATTTGGCCCGCCAGCTGGTAGAGTATCCATCTTTGATTTGAGAGACCATGTGAGCTTTGATTGGAGCTCCTTCCATGCAAATATACGGGATGGAAGGTTGGCTTGCTCAGGATGAGATACAACAAAGATGTTATGTACGTCTGTATCACGAAGAAAAACAGCTCTTCAAGGGGTATCTGGAACAGCGTCGGGCCGAGAACAACGTCGGATGGATAGGTCCATATGCGAGTGCGTATTAGGTAGGAATCCCATGGGATGGTCGATATAACAGCTATCTTGAACAGATTAGAAGCTGTTCGTGGTGGAAGGTATGGGAGTATTCCAGCTTACACTGATCAAGAACAGAACTTTATACACGTCTAGACGGGTCCATAGCGGTCGGTAAAAGAAGGTCAAGGTCAATGCTGGCGGGATGGTGTATTTGACATGGCTTGGAACTGTTAGCCGAGTCGTACAGCAGCTGTGGGGAGATGGGATAGCCATACACGAGAGCATACTCGTACCCCATTGCGATCAAAGTCGAGCTATAGCTCAGCCATCGGAGGCAGGGGTGCGCAACCAGCGGGTGGCAAATATCACGAGTCCAATGGATGAGGTTTGAGGCTCTACAATAATGGTGGAGCAGCTGCGGCAGCGGAGGAGTTCTGATGCCAACCCGAATTAACACGGTCCGGCAGAGCGCCGATGATGAACCCAAATGTCATCATTAATAGGTGGGGTTAGCTCATCAACCCCTCCAACATGGGTTTCTGCAAATTGGCAGGGCTGACTCGTAAAAGCGGCGGCGAGCGCCCACCCGTGACACCCCTGACCAGCCCGGCCCATCACCTCCACTCCTTTGGACATGCCCCAGTGACGACATCAAAAGTCTGAATATTCATCAGATTCTCCACCATGTCATCTGTTCATCAGCTTGATCAGGCCTTGACGCAGATACCCTCGGAATCGACACCGATGGCTCAAGCTTCGCTCTGCCTGGTCCCTTCGACACATTTGCCCTGGAGAGACGCATATGCTGCATGTGATTATACAGTCACTTTTGACAAGTTCAAGGAATCTGGCTAGCTATCATTCTATACAACCTCCCGCTGGCAACTTCCCTTGTTTCATTTCCCTTCGCCTGATGCATCTTTTCCATGAAGCATGTCGTTCGCAGGACAGAAGAGAAAGCGACCCCACAAGCATCCGTATGTGTTTGACTTTCAGTAGTAGAAGGATCCATTACTCACTTTGATAGTTACTTGTCTGGAAACTTCGCGCCCATACATCAGACTTGGCCACTGACGCCATGCTCTTACGCTGGAACAATTCCACAAGAACTTGCCGGAGGCCAATATGTGCGCAATGGAGGCAATCCTGTCTCCAACGATGACCTTGGACGTGATGCTCACTGGTTCGATGGCGACGGCATGCTTTCTGGAGTCTCATTCAAGCGCACTGCAGAACCTGGAAAAGTTCAGCCAGAATTTGTCAATCAGTTCATCCTCACTGATCTCTACCTCACGTCTGTGGCCTCCAAGAATCTTCGGACACCCATACTGCCGAGTATAGCAACGCTGGTAAATCCGGCTTCTACATTGATCTGCATATGTTTCCGCATAATACGAGCGCTGTTTCTTGTCATTCTGTCGCATCTTCCTGGATCAACGCATGCCATCAAACGAATTAGCGTTGCCAACACGGCTCTATACTACCACAATGGGCGAGCATTGGCAACGTGCGAGAGTGGACCACCGATGAGAATTTCACTTCCCACCCTTGATACTGTTGGCTGGTTCAATGGACATCAAGCAGAAGGCGAATATTCTACTCCTCAACCATCAGCTGGCTTTGGCGGAGAAGGTCTCTTGAGCTTTATGAGAGAGTGGACTACTGGACATCCCAAAGTCGATCCCATCACGAACGAAATGGTCCTCTTCCACAGCACTTTTCTTCCTCCATATATTCACTACTCGGTCCTTCCCGCGGGTCAGGAGGAGATTACTCGCACTTCAAAGATACTCAACGCTCCAGTACCCGGCGTATCTGGAGCCAAGATGATGCACGACTTTGGCGTATCACGCAACTTTACTGTAATAATGGACCTCCCACTCGAATTAGATCCGTTTAATCTGGCGAAGAATCGCCCAGTTGTTTCATACAATTCTTCCAATCCTTCCCGGTTCGGTGTTTTCCCAAGGATGGATCCCACGAAGATACGATGGTTCGAAACTTCGGCATGCTGCATATTCCACACGGCGAACTCTTGGGACTACTTTGATCGAGAGAACAATGTCATAGCTGTCAATCTTCTGGCTTGCAGGCTTACGTCTGCCACTCTGGTTTTCAGTGCTGGAAACATCGCCGCGCCCCAGCCGACCAGAGGAACGGTTGAAGAGGTTACATCCAAGCGAATGCCCTTCCTTTCCAGCTACGATCAAGACTTTGCATATATTTCATGCGACAACGAGAAACATAGAGTACGCTGCTTTGACGGTGCGCCTTCTCTTGAATATCTGGACACGGAAAGCACCCAACTTTTGCACTCCAGCTCGCCTCCATTACGAGATGACATCGAGGAGGAGCAATGCCGACTCTATTACTTCCGCTTCAATCTTGATAATTCCGATACGAACGAGATCACCCATCAATATGCCCTCAGCGCAATTCCATTCGAGTTCCCATCTCTTCATCCCCAGCGCGAAATGCAATCGGCGAGATACATCTACGGATGCAGTACATCGTCAGCTTCTTCGTTTGGAGCAGCACTGGGTCGCGCGGTCAAGATAGACGTGGTTGTCAAAACGGACGTAAAGACTCTTCTTGCGAGGGGAGCTGCGAAACCTCCCAGGAGTGTCACCGGATGCGTGGATGAGCGCTCAATGGAAGAAATTCTGCAGAGCAATGACCCTGATGATCCAATCCAACCTTTTAGAATGCCAGAGGGATGGTTTGCGCAAGAACCACGATTTGTTCCCCGTGCCACACAAGCAGACTACGACGACTCGAACGAGGATGATGGATATCTTCTTTTCTACGCCTTCGATGAGTCGCAGCTTGACTCAGAAGGCGAATGCTCTACAGATGCCAAATCGGAGCTCTGGATCTTGGATGCGAAGACGATGAAAGATGTGGTTGCAAGGATTCATCTGCCACAACGAGTTCCGTACGGATTGCACGGCAATTGGTTCGACGAGGCTCAGATTAGGGGACAAAGAGGCTTTGAGGAAATAAGAAGCGTGTCAGTTTAGCTATACATAATTTATTGCTACGGCTAGCATTCCAAACCAAGGAGTGCGGTTGGTACTTTGTATAGAAAGTAACAAGCATAGGACTAAGGAGTCCCTAGTAATTGTGATTTTTATGTCCGTACAATCAAAAAGTACTCACAACCAGGCGTTGTGTTCCCAAAACTTCTGTCATCGAGATGAATCTGAAAATATTAAGATAACCATCTTTTAACAGTTGATTTTCTCATCGAGCACGTGCTCGAATCGGTCCCATCTGTGGACCCTGCAGCTTGAGCTAGCAGACCCACCCCACGTCATGAAGCTCCCAATTCATCTCCCCATACCCCAGCTTCCCACAATGTCTCGACAAAAGCTATACCTACTCAATGGACTCGGAAGCGAGCCAGAAGACCGCTATCGTAGTCGGTGAGCTTTTCCGAGGACACGCTGTCGAGAGTTCGTCACCAATCTAACAACCAATGTAGGAGCGGGAGTAGGCGGCGTAGCCACAGCAGCTCGACTGGCCAAAGCCGGCTTCAAAGTAACCGTCGTAGAAAAGAACGACTTCACCGGTGGGCGATGCAGCCTAATACATCATGAAGGCTACGCAAGTTCTCCCACTATCTCCCTCAACCCCCCTTTCTAACACCTCCGCCAGCGCTTCGACCAAGGCCCCTCTCTCCTCCTCCTCCCCTCCCTCTTCCGCGAAACCTTCGCCGACCTCGACACATCTCTAGAAAAAGAAGGAGTCGAATTGCTGAAATGCGACCCAAACTACACCCTCCACTATCCCTCCTCAGACCCCCTGATCCTCTCCTCCGACCTCGCAACCATGTACGACACCATAACGCACCACGAAGGCTCCGACGGCTTCACACGTTACCTAGCCTTCCTGCGCGAAGCGCACGCGCATTACCATCTTTCGGTACAGCATGTGCTGCACCGAGACTTCAACTCGCTGTTCGCGATGATGCGGCCGAGTTTCCTGCGGCATTTGTTGACGCTGCATCCATTTGAGAGTATCTATGCGCGCGCGAGTCGGTATTTTAAGACTGAGGTACTGAGGAGGGCGTTTACGTTTGGGAGCATGTATATGGGAATGAGTCCGTTTGATGCGCCGGGGACGTATAGCCTGTTGCAGTACACGGAGTTGGTGGAGGGGATTTGGTATCCGAAGGGTGGGTTTCATAAGGTAAGTTAGGGGTAGAATGACAATTGATGGAAAGTACAATTTTGCTGACAAGTACATAGGTGGTGGAAGCCCTTGTTAAAGTTGGCGAGAGACTAGGCGTCGAGTACCGCCTCTCTACGCCCATTTCGAGAATCTTGCTCTCAGACGATCGAAAACGAGCTATCGGTGTCCTTCTGGATTCAGGGGAAATCATGGAAGCAGACGTCGTAATCTGCAACGCCGATCTAGTCTACGCCTACAACAACCTCCTCCCATTCACCCCCTCAGACTCCACCCCATCAAAGTCAACGCCCCAAGCTCCCACACCTCCAAACAAACCTCCGTCATCCTCCTACGCCGCCTCCCTCTCCTCCCGCTCTTCCTCCTGCAGCTCCATCTCCTTCTACTGGTCTCTCAGCACGACTATTCCCTCCCTAACCGCGCACAACATCTTTCTCGCCTCCGCCTACCGCGACTCCTTCGACGACATCTTCAAATCCCAACTCATTCCCTCGGAACCGTCCTTCTACCTCAACGTCCCCAGTCGCATCGACGACTCTGCCGCTCCGGCGGGGAAAGACGCTATTGTCGTCCTTGTTCCCGTCGGGCATCTCCTTGAAAGCGGATCGGATGAGCACAGAGGAATGGAAGGTGATGGCGAAGAAGAGGCCACCACGCAGGACTGGGATGCCATGGTCAACTTTGCGAGAATAGAAGTGCTGAAGATGGTTAAAGAACGCACGGGCACGGACCTGGAACCGCTGATTGTAAACGAGCGGGTCAATACGCCGAAGGACTGGAAGAGCATATTCAATCTGGATAAAGGGGCTATACTAGGTCTCTCGCACTCTTTTTTCAACGTCCTCTGTTTCCGGCCCAGTGCCTGCCATAGCTGGGGCGGAAGGGACTTCGGGCTGGGATGGTTGATAGGTGGATTACTAAGTCTCTTAGGCTACGGAGGTGGGGTAGCGAATCTCTATTTTGTGGGCGCAAGTGCGCATCCTGGCACAGGCGTGCCGATTTGTCTGGCCGGAGGAAGGCTAGTTGCGGAACAGGTACTGAGGGATTTGGAGATGGAAACGCCGTGGGGGGGAGTGGATTGGAAGATCAAAGAGAAGGGGACGGAGACCCCGGTTGATGATGCTGCGGAGGCGAAGAAGGATGCCGTAGTACTCATATGGGAGGATTCGAAAAAGAGGAAGCAGAAGGTCTGGAAGGATGAGTTGTTGGGAGATAGGAAAGCGGGGCTTGGTGAGAGAGCTGACGCTGGAGAGAAGGGCAAGGGAAAAGAGGGAAAAGATGCGATTGGTGAGAAACCTGTCGATGCTGCTCCAGGAAATGACCAGGAAAGCAAGAGCAAAGAGGGGCAGAAGGAGGGTGGTGGGCTGGATATGCTCACCGCCATCGGCATCATTCTTTGGGGCATGTTGCTCTTCTGGTTTGTACGTAGTGGACAGGATAGTTAGTCTGTTCACGTGTACAGTTTCTGGTACGTTAATGGTAGAAGAATTGTCCGGGTCGACTTTCGCAGGGACTTCGACTTCACGTCACGTCTCAATTGCTCATAGAAAAATACATGGGTACATCATGATGCTCCACGAAAGAGAATGGGCAATGACTCGCTTGCATCAGATACTCGATGCTCGCCTGAAATGATGCTCGCTTGAGAGCGAGGTTGTTCAGCCCAACGCAACAAATGAGGATGCAAGGATCCCATCCGGCAGAGTGGCTACAGCAGGGTTGTAAGTCTTACTCTGCTTCGCTTTGAAATGTGTGATCAAGAGAGAGCAGGAGAGGGGGGCAGGAGGCTTTGCGTGACGGAGCGGCGGGGTTTCATTGGCGAATTCGACCGCTGGCGAATTCGACCGCCGGTGAGATTTCCTATTTCCTAGGATGGCTGCTGGGGGACTAGGGTTAGATGCGATGAAACGAGATTAGTGATTCCTCACCTGCCACTGTCCTGACATCCTCAAGGGTGGGAAGGTTGTTGTGGTTGGGGGTTTGGTGATTACATCATACATCGTGGGTCTATCTGAGCGTTCAATTGTGAGTTGAAGTACTCCAGCCCAGAATTGCATCTTACATAATTCAAGTGTGTAGCCACTGTGGGTAAATATGTCACAGAGGGTCCAGTGGGGATTGCTTGAATTGAGCCTCAGATCTGGCGCAAGCAGCTGCTTCGTTAATAGGTTCCACATCTGACGGAGGTATGATTTGAAGGGCGCGGTGGCCCGGAGCACACCGCTCGATGCCGACAGCAGGGTCGATCTGCCGGTATCACGATGAAGCCTCCCGAAGGTTTGAGATGTTTACGTAGTAGGTAGTTTAGTCTCCACTTTCGATCGCCTCGTGGGCTTTAGACAGTTTTAACAATTCAGCCTTGACTATCATGCGAACATTCGATGAGTGGAGAAAGCGAGCAGATCATGCAGTAGAAACGTGCAAACGTGGACAACCACAGTTTGATCCCAGACGTCGTCTACAGCACTTCGAGTTCGTTCAACGGTTGAAGGAAACACCAGGATTGTTCTAGCCACTGGGAACTGGCCGCTTCGAGCACACACTTTTCGTCGACCGGGTTGGAGACCTTGTTCAGATAGTTTTGTCCATGGGTTGGGCGGGTTGGACAGGGGAGTTACATTTGTAATGAAGAGTGCCTTCATTGCGGGATATGCTCCTAGAAGCTCACATGCTGGATGCATTGTATGGAGAGACAAGAGAAAATGTGGAAAACCTAGCAGTCAATCAAAGATTTGGGAGCTTCCTTGCTGCCATGATTGGAATTGTGACAGGTCATCCTTCAGAGTTTCGCTGAGTGGATTGAAAAGATGCGATAGATGGGATGGAGTCACAGGAATCGTGAGAATGTGAGATTGTGAGATTGTGAGAACAATGACGAGTAGACGAGGTTGCTGCTGGGAGGTGCGTGAAGTCGTGCGGGGAATCGTTGTCGCGGATCCGAGCATAGGAATGACCGCAGATGGCCTAGTTCGGTCCGCGCAGTTGACGACGACATCTCATCATGACTTTAACGAATTCTGTAGGTATCCTGAAGTGAGTATCCAGACTCTGAATGGACTCCTGATGGTTCAGAATTAGACCCCTAGATCGTCTCCTTTCAGTTGAGCATCCTCGTTGATCTTCGCCCGTCGGAAAAAGCTTCATTCTCTTCTCTTACTTCCATCAACGTCTACAGAACGGTCAACCAAGCTCAACAAGCTCCCTCTCACGTTCCATTCCTTGCCAATCACTCACATCCAAGTACTACGCTAATGCCACCCTCTACAGGGCTGATCAATAAGTTTGCGATGGTCGTGCCAGAACCCTGACATCACGAAGCTTCTTCTCACCGTGACCCTTGGAACCTGCAAACGAAACAGGTCCAATAGCCAATGGAGCGAGGAGAAAACTCCCGCGTCCCGAGCGGCCCGATCGCCAACATGGGAAGTGTAAGTGTCAGAAGAACGTGATATGACATTTTACCTGTTCGCGCCCTGGAAGGTATGGAAATGTGACTAGCAAAACAGGGCATTTGTTGATGTGTGCCGGACAAGAGAGATATTATTGGTTAGGAGGCTGGTCCGAACCCCAGTAGCTACTGGTTATCATGGACGCCGGCGACAGAAGCCGAAAAGGCCGATGTATGTGAGTATGTACCCAGGAGCAGACCAGTGCCAGGACCATGGGGAGTAAAAGCGGCCATGAACGAGGTATGATGCTCACGATGGCATTTACGGCCCTCAGTCTCTCCAAGCTATCTCCGAGGAGGGGAGTTTGTCATGGGTTGATAATGGTGTGAAGGACAAGGTCAAGACCTTGATATACCATTCCTTCCTCCCCTCTTCCATCCAACTGTCTTTGAGACTCTTTCTCGTGACGTTTGCACTTCGTGGCCGAATCAGCAGTGTCAGGACTTTCACAATGGATACCTTCGAGAAGCGCAATGAGGCAATTGCCGTCAATGGTAGGCCCACTCTCTCCCATCTCCTCTCTTTCCTCATCATCTAACACGACCCAGGCAACACTGTCAATGGCCGCACAGCGGACCTTGCCATTACCGCGGCAGGCAGCGACGTCTACTGGACCCTCACCTCCATAATGGGCCTTTCCACCATCCTCTTTCTCGCACACTCCCTCACGCGACCACGCACGCACCGCATCTTCCACTACATCACGGCGTCCATCACCATGGTCGCCACCATCGCCTACTTCAGCATGGGCTCGAACCTTGGCTACACGCCCATCGCCGTCGAGTTTCACCACAAGCCGGGCATGTTCAGGGAGATCTTCTACGTCAGGTACATTGACTGGTTTATCACCACTCCGCTGCTGTTGATGGATCTGCTGTTGACGGCCGGCATGCCCTGGCCGACTATCTTGTGGGTTATCCTCGTGGATTGGGTCATGATTGTTTGCGGACTTGTGGGCGCGCTGGTGACGACGAGGTACAAGTGGGGTTATTTCACTTTTGGTAAGTTCCAATTTACTGAGAGAAAGATGAGATAGGGGCTGAAGACGGACACTGACTTCCATTCTCCAGGCTGCGCAGCCCTCTTCTACATCATCTACGTCCTCGGTATTGAAGCTCGCGCCAGCGCCAACCGCCTCGGCAGCGATGTCGGCCGCGTCTACCTCCAGTGCGGCGCCTTGACGCTCTTTCTCTGGATCCTGTACCCGATCGCCTGGGGCGTCGCCGAAGGTGGTAACGTTATCCATCCGGACTCGGAAGCTGCCTTTTACTCGGTCCTTGATGCCCTCGCCAAGCCTGTGTTCGGTGCTTTCCTCCTCTGGGGTCACAGGGACATTGATCCGGCGAGGCTCGGGTTGAGGATTCGTGATTACGATGAGGACCCGACCGTCAAGGGCTCTGCTACGGCCGGTGGTGCTGCCGCGAAGAACGGCGCTGTTAACAAGGAGACTGCTTGAGCGTCGACTCTTGAGATGAATCGACCTAACAAGTTGTCTGTTGGAGATTTGGTTGAAAGATGTAACGAATGACGATGGTGGAAGTAGTAATACCGGAAAATAAGCCCTGTTGTACCTTGGCGCTCTTTTTGGATTCGAATACTTGATACCTGGCAAGTCTTCCTTGAAAGGGAGACTTGCCTCCGGGAATTGTTTAAACTTGTGTCACTCGTTCTGAGCTGAGCTCGAAGTTGAGCAAGATAGGACAAGTTACCTAATAGTACGATAATCCGCTCCAACGATATATGATAGCTTTATTCTCAACTACTCCGCTATTGCAGGCGAAGTGAGAAGAATTTATAAGAACTCAAACCTCACATTGTGAAGTGAGAAGCCATCAGATCAGACGAACGCGCTTGAATGAGACGCCTCACCAGAGTCGAGAAAGTCAAGCACTGGAGAGCAGAACAGGTTAGAAGGCAAGTGGAAGATGAATTTTAGAGAGTTTCGTTATCGCTTCTAACCCTTGGACGTGTTTTGGTCTCTGAATCCCGATGTTCCAAGTTCGCGGGCGGCTACTATCTGTTCGTAAAGTTCTGGTCATTGAGCATTTGGATAGAAAAAGATCCTCTACGGAATTTATGCGCACTGATAAGTTCGAGAATCTAAAGCGTCTGGAAGCTATTGAACGGGAGAAATGATAGGGACTTCAGATATCTGATCTGATTGCGGAATGTATGATTTCCAAACGACTTATTCACAGGACTTCTGACGACAGACTTTACGGATGGAAGTAGGTGGCTATGCTTTACTACGGAAAAAGACAATCAAGCCTGGAGGATCAGATGTTGTTTAGAAGTATTGAAAGTCGAAACGAAGGCACTTAATAAAAGCAAAAAAATGAAAATAAAATAAAATAAAAGAAACGAATTTGAATATACTCCTGACTGCTATGGGTGCTCTCAGGGCATTCGATTTATTGATACGAGGGGAGCTCAGCTGGGATTGATGTCGGGTCCGGGATTTCGGCGAATATTGTTCCGACCTGCCGATGGTGAAGAACCAGCTGGAGGAAGACGGCATTTCAGACGAGCCTTGGTCTGGACTCTGGACGGCTGCATGAACCTGAGATGTCGAGTTTCGTCATTGTTCAGCTGTGCCTTTGGAGCTAGGTATGTTAGCCGCCAGCAAGGAGAGTCCATGTTGGACGTCTGGAAAAGTGTTGGGTGCGGGCACATGAACAAGTCAATGCAGGTACCGCCGCACCAGGCACAGAACAAACCACCGGGCCATCTTGGCCGTTTAATTGGCGAGGACGACGACTCGGCTGCTGTATGCACTGTACTCGCCTCTGGATGGCGTGTTTCGATTCATCAGAAGTTTGCACTTGTTGGCGGCGCAGGCAGCAGAATATTGAAGGCATAATCGCTGCCTATAAGGCTGGATGTGGACGGCGTGGTGATGTGATTCGGGGAGCATCGCCCATGGCAACACACTAGCCACCCGCAGCAGACGGATCGAGACGATGCATGGCCGTCATGGGGAGCCGTACGCTGACGACGCAGTTGAGACTCGTGTAGATGTGTATAGAGGCGAAGAATTGTATTAGTAGTAGTATATGCTAGGTAGCAGCCGATGCGGCCAGCGACATGAGATGGTGCAGTCAAGCAGTGGTGGAAGTTTTTATTCAGCGGTCTCGACCTCAGCGCGCCAAGAGCTGCCGCGGCACTGCGCGGCCACGCGAAACATCAACTTCAAACGAGCCCCTGACCAATCATGTCGTCTCCACCACGCAAGGCCAACGCTCCAGTGGCTCCCAAGATATTGAAACTCCCCCGCGCTGCGTCTCCCTGACAGAGAATACAATTCCCGGCTCCCGTCCACCAACCTTCCTTGTTACCGTCATAAACCCAGTCACTGCCCTGACCTCTCACTTTCTTCCGCTTCACCTCTCCTCGTCGCCAAAAACCTGTCAGACACCACCGCCAAAGCCGTTGTCCGCTCTCCCAATCCGGTACTGTGTTTTGGCAACGAGACTGAGACCCTCCTCGGACTTCAAGTGACCAAACAGCTTCGGGAGTGACTCGGCATCTCACGTCAAGCCAGCCGTTCTTCGCCGCCAACTGTCACTTGTTTGACTTCTTTGACAGGCGCCAGTTTGCTCGTTTACCGTTGGGGCAGTACTTGAGGCGTCGTCATCCTATTCCTGTGGAAATTTTCCGGTGTACCTCAAGCCCTCCCCCGAACCTCACCACCCATCATCCGCAACCGCAACCGCACCCAAAGCTCACTTCAATTGACTGGGTGATCTCTCACTTCAAAGCTCATCTCCCCCCCATCCTCAAACCCATACCCTTCTCCTTCAGCATGTTTTCCAACTCCCTAATTGTTGCTGCCTTGGCCGCAACTGGCTCTGCCACTAGGCTCTATGTTTCCTCGTACGATGGCAACATCACTTCCCTGGACCTTGGGGCCGGCAACAGCCTTTCTATCACCTCCAAGAGCACCGACTGCGGCTACTCTCCCTCTTGGCTGACCATGGACTCCATGAACGGTATCCTCTACTGCATGGACGAAGGCAATGCATCCCCGGCAAACTCTCCCCTCGGCTCTGTCAACGTCTTAAAGACCGACGAGACTGGCATTCTCAAGTCCATGGGCAAGACTGATACTATTGTCGGTCCTGTCAGTGCTGCCACCTACGGCGGCGGCTATGTCCGCGGACTTGCTGTGGCTCATTACGGTGGACACTCTGTCAGTTGGTGGATGGCCAACTCGGACGGCTCCCTTGCTCCTCGTGGAAACTTCACCTATTCGGGTCCCAATGGCACCAATGTTGAACGTCAAACTGCTCCGTTCGAGCACCAAGCCGTTCTAGACCCAACCGCAAAGTTCATCATCGTCCCTGATCTGGGCTCTGACCTCGTGAGGGTGTTCAGCTTTGATGAGAACAGTCTTGATTTGAAGGAGAACATGAACATGACGGTTCCTGCTGGATCCGGACCGCGCCATGCTGCTTTCCGAAAGGTCAATGACAAGACATTCATGTATCTGGTCGCTGAGCTTGCCAACACGGTCACGTCGTATGAGGTCACCTATCCTAGTGCCGGCAAGATTGCTTTCAGCAAAATCACGTCGATGAACACTTTTGGTGGCAAGCAGATCCCCAAGACTGCTGGAGCTGGCGAAATTGCTGTCACTGTAGGTTCTGTTACAAAACGTTTTTCTTATTTAGCACTAACCCAAGTAGCCCGACCTTCGCTTCCTCATCGTCTCGAATCGCAACGATGCGTCGTTCATGATCGAGAACTACGATCCCAAGAACAGCACGCTCGAGGCCTCCGACTCTTTGGCAACATATGAACTGAAAGACGACGGAAGCTTCAGCTTCCTCCAGCTATCCCCCGCTGGAGGTCTGATGCCCCGCCACTTCTCCATTAACCAGGCGGGCGATCGCATCGCCGTGGGTTTGCAGAAGAGCAGCCGCGTTGTCATCCTGGAGCGTGACGTTTCAACTGGCAAGCTGGGCGTCGCGGCAGCAGATGTTCCCGTCTCTGGAGAGGTTACTTGCGTGGTATGGGATGAATCAGTGCCACTGCCGGCGGGCTACTAGTCTTCGGTTTCTGCATAGCGTTTGGGAAGATTTGGCGAACCTCGGGCATTTTTAGTGGTTTGCGTAACGAGTTTGGCGAACTCTTAAAATCAGCCTGTATATAGATACCCTTCAATGGACAATTTGAACAAGTGAAAGACCCCAAAGTTGTGAATACTGCTGCAATTGCCTTATTGGGAATCCAACTGCAGCTATGCCAAGACTGCGGGCATGACATTTCTCCGCGTCATCGACATGAATTGAGGCCGCTGCGACAACATCTGCGCTTTCTTTCCGGGGGTAGTAACAATCATGGCCAGTACGGTTTCCCTTCCAGAGACTTTAATCTGCTCCATTCGAATACAGCTTCGCCGTCCGCAATGTCGACCAATACCGCTGCCGCGAAAACCACTTCGCCGATACCTTCAAACCTCCCCGCCGACCTCACGCATCCCTTCCTTCGCATTTGCTTTCGAGTATGTAAGGCCTCCATCTCCAACCTTCACTGTAACCGCCACTGACGAAAACCCCTTAGCATTGACGGCGTCCTAGTCCGCTCCTCAGACCCTCTTCCCCGGGCTCATGAGACCCTGTCGTATCTCCAGCGCAACCACATCCCCTTCATCCTCCTCACCAATGGCGGCGGCAAGACGGAGGCGGAGAGGATCGAGGAGCTCAGCCACAAACTAGGCGTGGAGTTGGACACGAGCATGTTTGTGCAGAGTCATACGCCGTTTGCCTTGATGGACGAATATAAGGACAAGACTGTTTTGGTGGTTGGAGGGGATGGAGATAAGTGTCGGCATGTTGCTGAAAGGTAAGGGCCTCTGAAGCCTGAAGCAAGTACAACAGATTAAAAATGACACTTTTTCCAAAAGCTACGGCTACAAAAACGTCGTGACTCCAGGCGACATCCTCGTCGCACACCCCGAAATCTGGCCCTTCGCGCAACAATTCCTGCCCTACTACAAGCCCATCACGCGACCACTTCCATCCTCTATATCCGCAACGCACCCTACCAGCTCCCTCAAAATCGACGCCATATTCGTCTACAATGACCCGCGCGACTGGGGTCTCGACGCGACCATCATCCTCGATCTGCTCCTCTCGAGCCACGGCATCCTGGGCACAACCTCTCTCCGCAACAACGACGACTCGCTGCGGAAGCGCGGGTTTCAGCAGGACAATCAGCCCACGCTGTTTTATAGTAACCCAGACCTCTGGTGGGCGGCGAAATACCATCTCCCGCGACTCGGCCAGGGCGGATTCCGCGAAGCGCTGGAGGGATTGTGGCGCGCAGTGACAGACGGCGCGGAGTTGAAAAAGACGGTTATCGGCAAGCCGCATCAGCTGACGTACGAGTTCGCGGAGAGGAGGCTAAGGGAGCATCGACAGCATCTTTTTGGCGGTGAGGAAGGGGAGTTGACCAGGGTGTTCATGGTGGGGGATAATCCGGAAAGTGATATTAGGGGCGCAAATGAGTATAAGAGTCCGTGGAATAGTCGGTGGACGAGTTGTTTGGTTAGAACGGGGGTGTATGCAGGCGGAGTGCCAAGGTGGACGCCGGAGGTTACGGTAGAGGGAGTTGAAGAGGCGGTAAAATGGGCTATAAAAGACGTTGGGTGGGAAGGGGAGAAGAAATGAATAAGACTTGTTGATTTGTGGAGTTTGCAGAGAGGTAGTACCTAGATGGAGTAGTATATACCAGGATTTTGCGGAGAGCGTACAATCTGGGCATTTAAGATCGAACATCTTTCGTGGTAGAATGTAAGGAAAGCATCAGAATGTGGTTCCTCGATAGCCAAAGGAAGAACTTCCAGCCTTGGGACCTCGACAGGAGTAGTGAGAAAGTCAGTAAGGTGAGGTGGGCACTGTAAGGTAAGGTAGAATATACGTATGAGCATTGTCCTTCTAGCCCTCTCACCAGCAACTCGCAAACTCACTCAAGTGAACTCCTCAAAAGCAGCTTTTCTGGAGATTTAAAGAGACTGTTTGACTAGTGAAGTGAGGTGGACTCAGTAAAGGTAGACATGTCAGATACTGGAGGTTTCTTCGTTTCCGCTCGCCCAACCACCGATTCGTATCTTCAGATTTCCGAATTCGAAGGATTGCAAAGTAAAAGAGCTCAAAACCCTGTTAGATATCCTCGAAGTAGACAAGTCCACTCGTCCAAGCTGTTCATACCTAACAACAGAATCGCCTCCCATTCACTCCGAAGTTGATTGAGTTGGAACAATTCATTTAACCACTGCCATTGTGAATGAGTGATCAGAGCAGTCATGCGGAGTACCAGGCCTTTCACTTCTACCATTAGCCTTCATTCTCTGGTCTTCAATCTTCATACACCAAACCCCATCTATTCCTCCTCTCTCTTGGCTTACACTACGTACATGAAGCCAAATAATCCCTCCATCGCCTCTACCGCATTTCTTTGAGGGTCGAGGAAGTGTCCCTCCATTGCAAGAAGAGTGCAAGACGCATCCAGTGACGGGGAGGACTGAAAGTCATATCTCAGCAGACTCGGCTTTCCTCACTCCTCATCTCGGTGGACCGGTAGGCCAAATCTTTTCTTTACCTTTTCATGGCTTCTTCGAAGGGTTCCCTCGCTGCTTTCCGGGAGAGACGAAACCTCTAACAACATCCATCATAAGGTTTTCATAATTTCCCTGAGTAACGGCTGTGCTGGGGAAGATAAGAACAACAATCCAGCCATGAGCAAAAGATCCTTCAACCTGTTCGCCTCCGACTCATCCTCTTCCTCGTCTTCATCACCAGCAGCAAAACGACTTCGCCTTCTCTCCCAGACCGGAACGAAACCATTCGCGAATATCACTTTCGCCTACATCGGTCAGTTGTTCAAAGACAAGCATAACCTTCGTACCCGCATCGAAAGACTGGGTGGAAAAGTTGAACGCTATGTCACCGATGAGACACACTGGGCGGTGCTGGATGGGTATACTTGGAAACACCATCAGAACTTGATCTTCAGGTACAAAGTCAAGACCGTGGAGGCGAAGGAGTTGGATGAGGTGTTGAGGAGGCTTGAGAAGCAGACGGAAGAGAGGGTTGTGGATGAAGAAGTTGGAGATTGCGTCATTGACTTGACGAGAGATGGAAGTCCTCAGACAGAGGAAGAAACGGAAACAGGTCCGAGCATTGCTAGCAAGTCCTTCACTATCACGGGAACGTTCCGGGGACAAGAAGAGTGCAAACAACGCATCAAAAAATTGAGCTACCGGGTCCGATTCTTCATGGGCCACAACACGGATTTCGCAGTTGTTGGGAACGAGCCGGACGACGAGGATATGCAATTGATCCGGTCACTGGGGCTGAAGACTCTCGATCCGGATGCCTTGAGGAGGATGCTTTTTTGTGCGGAAAGAGCCAAGGCGGTTGTGGTTAATATTACAGAGGGGGAAGATGAGGGGGTTGGCTCGAGCTTTTTCGATCCGATTGCTGTTAATAGGGAGGATGGGGAAGGAGAGAATCAGCTGGAGGACGATGGTGTGGAAGGCTCGACTTTGACGACTGCATCTGGATCTGGAAGCTTCGGACGCTACGAGGCTGGAAGCGTGGTCAACCCCCTGATCGTCGAGCCGGAAGGTATCGACCTGGAACAGGACGTCTGGCCGCTCACAAGCTCCTACGACGAAGCTATATCTCTGGACGCGGATGATAAAGCGATAGTCATTTCTCTGGAATCCGAAGACGACGATGAAGCCATTTCCCTGGACGCTGACGACGATGCGAGCGTTCTTCCTTTGGACTTCGACAACGACGGGGACATTGATGATGACGCGGATCCCACCGAGATTGTTTGTCTGCTTGAAACTCCAGAACCATCGCCTTCACGTCAAGTCTCGGAGACAAGAACTGCTGAAGAAGGCCCTTCGGAATCCGACAACGACGATACCGACAACGACGATACCGCCAGCGACGATACCGCCAGCGACGATACCGACATCGACATCGAAGATGAGGCCGAGCCTGATGAGACTCATCAGTTGCTTGCTTCCGTGAGCACCTCTCCTTCACCATCGCCTCCCCCTGAAGTCTCAGAGACGAGGACTGCAGTCGCGGAAGAAACTTGTCGGTCATCTCTAGCTCCGTCATTAAATGCGGAAGCCGCACAAGAAGTCGAAAATGACCGTCTTGAAGGTAAAACTCCAACAGATGAGATTGAACAGCCTAATGAAGCAGAAAAAAGGCTGAGAAAAGGCTCCTGGATAAGTAGGTGGCAGTCAATATTTCTTCAGGGACAGAACATCTCCATGTTACGTAAAATGAAGGCGTCGGCGACTTCAATCTCGGGTGCTCAACACATGGAGAAGGACGAACAAGGAATGCCTAGTTCTTCGTCTGGAGCATCTATATTGAACAAGACAGTCAACGGTGGCCAAATGAGCGCGTCATCTTCAATGGGCGCGTATCGTGGGTTTCGTCCAAGCATACTTTCTCCGTACTTGAGGCAGCTTCAGGAGAGGACAGCAAGGGCGCAATCACCCCAAATCCCCGAGATGAACACTGCCGTCGACCAAGAGCTGGCTGAGAGAGAATCTTCGGTGGAGACCACAGCGTCAGAAGGACGTTGGAGGTTCCTGGAGGAGAGCGCAGCGCGACTGTCCACCCCAGTGCCCGAGACGAACGCCACCGTAAACCAAGAGCCGGCGGAAAGAGAATCCTCTACTGAGCCCACAGACGACCGTGGTCGAAGGAAACGGAGCAAGACCAAAGAGACTCCAGAGCAGAAAAAGACTCGCCTTGAAGACGTCAAGAGATACATCCTCTACCAAACGCCACCAAACTCCAAGCAGAACATGCAAAACTTCGTCGACAGAATCACGGGCCGACTGCTTCCCCCGAACAACGACCCTGCCGACTGTCATTTCTATTCAGGCGCCAAAGAAATCTCCGAAATAGGCCATGCCAGAATATCAAGTCGCGTGGGATTCAAATACCAGGGACGGAAGCGCGGATTGACCCTGCAATTCGGCACCATGGCGCTTCTCCTCCAAGACCGTCTCACGGACGAGTTGAAAGAAGCGTACATCAACAACGGCCATCTTAGTCACCTCTGCGGAAACTGGAGCTGTTGCAATCTCAATCATTTGACGATTGAACCTGGACCGGTCAACTTTTCTCGGAACAAGTGTTTCCCAAAACACGGTGAGCTGTGTGTGCATCAGCCACCTTGCATGCGGGACAAGAAGCTTTACAACTCGGAACTGGTACCGATGAGAGCGAGTCCGTCAAAGAGGAAGCTTATTGAGCCTGGCCTTGAGCCTAATCTTGAGCCTGATCCTGAGCCTGACATTGATCCCGATGAAGATGCCGACCCATGGCTGGCGGCCGCGGAAGAAGAGAGTCGGAAAACACCAACCCCAAACTCTTCCCAGGATTCGGGGTACTCCTCACTTTGGGACATAGCCATGCGTCAACTGAACAAGAGTTGAGAAACCTGCCTGAATGGAGGAAGAAACTGGAGATACAAGCTGCACCTAGAATTTGAACACCTGCAATTTGGAAATGAAAAAGGACGACAAAAAGCAGAATGGAGTGGAGTGGGACACCCCAAAACTACATAGTTATCAAATGAGAACATGTTGCACCTACAACTCCAAAACTTCTCTTTACCTGCCATTAGAGAAGGTCTCCTTAGCAAGAGACAGAAACGGAAGACAACGTCGTTATCCACCCACTTCAGACCACCTTGAAGAAACCAAAGTAACTTGAAATAACCCGCAAAGACTATAACAAGAATCATGAACAGCGTGTCTGCATACAGTCAACTCCTCATAGCGCTTGCAAACCTAGAGACCCGCTTTCGAACAGGGAACAGCCTTCCACGGGATCGCAAGAGTTCGACCCAAAGAACGCCCAAACGATCGCCTCTGCCGAGCCTATAATGTCAGTTCAACGAATTTCACCTCAAAAATGCAGTCCCCCCCTGCGTCGCATCAAGAGGCGGAGGCGACCACGTCTGCTGAAGCGCACCCCCAAACACATCCTCCGACTGGTTGACCAATTTATCCCAGGATTCCTATGAATCGTCAGTACTAGGCACATCAGTCTAGATGTATCAATCTTCCATACCCAGTCCGTGTCCATCGGCATGTCAAACATGTTCTCGAAAGCGCCAAAATCACAATTGGGATCGAGAGGAGGGAGTGGTTCCTGGACTTGGCTTTGTGCAAACATCTGGGCCGGATTATCATTCGATGGTGGGAAGAGACAGGCTGAGACGGAATCCCAGTTGCTGCTAGTGTTGGAGTTGGAGCTTGGCGTGGTGCCTGGACCTGCGGGCACGAATTAATCCCAAGAACGATGAACAGCAGAATATCAACTGATTTACCTCCAGACGGCGAGAAATGGAATTCTCGTTTCGGGTCTGCCCCTGTGCGCGACTCGGAGCGTGTAGCCCCGACTTTCCTCAGCATAACGAAAATAGCCTTGCAAGCTTTGTGAGTCTTTGGATTAGCATGCGCCGGCTCCTGCCAGATCAGGAGTGTCCGCTCCAGCGCCTCTTTCATTTTCGTGGCCTGAATCTGATCTTCGTCCGAGACTGCCTCACTGCTATTTGACTTCTCGTTCAAGATCAGACAAACAACAGTGGATGCGAGGAGGAAGTCATGCATGTTGAGGGATGACAGATACCAACGCACTTGGTACATGATACCGCCAGGCTTACAACCTTCTGAGATAACAAACAGTTGGTGCAGAGTACTCATGGCAGCATCGAGGCAGACCTCTCGCGCTCGCTGAGATCGTTGGCCATTGTCAGAAGACGTGATGAATCGACGGAAGAGCACTGCGCGTGTTTTCTGGTACAGCAGCTCCAGATTGAATCGGATCATGATCAAATCAGGGCTGTCGGCCAAACATTGCTCCAGAGGTCGCACTCGGAGAGCCGGAGGGATCAAATCGTGTGCCCTTTCGAGCTGGGTTTCTAGATCCAGGATGCTCTGATATTCAGGAGCCTTGACCGCGTGTGATGCATCCGCAGCCTCTGCGAATATTTTGGCAAGTCTCCCTTTCGCGATACTGTAAGAAGCAGGCGTAATTTCTATCCACGGACGATCTGGAGGAAGTACCGTTGACTGCGGGGAAAAGTCCGAGTCCTCCAGGTTATGCGGTGGACTAGTATCGCTTGCAATGTGTCTGATCATCCCAGGTAGCCCCATCTGGAAGCTCATCAGAGTGTCGAGTTGATATATGAGATGCCAACAACGACGGCGCATCTCGCCCTGCCAGACGCTGATGTCTGAAGAGTGGACCGGATCGCGATGTAGGCCCATTCTCAAGGCGATTCGAATGACAACTGCTAGTGCCAACCACACCTTCAGCTGAGCTTTCTCGCCTTGATAGTAGACGCCCGTATGATATACCATGAGAGCCTCCAGAACGTATGGGCCCCCATTGGTAAAATCAGTCGAAATCAGTGCGGAAGCGGCGAGATCTTGGAGGCGAAAGTATTCAGCGTAGAGATTCATGTCCTTGTAACCCCAGATGTTTTTCGTGTCACTCTCCTGCATGAACCGACAAGATATGGACATGATACCTAGAAGTAAGGCCAGCCACGCAGTGTTGACTGCCATTGGGTTGGTCCAAAATTGGGCGTACTCTTCAATGAATGTGGGAGAATGAATCAGATCTTATAGGTGGTCAGGAGAAATGATATGAAGTTTTGTAAGACAAGACCTACTCAAAGCTGGGTTTCTTGAATCGAAATAGCTACGAATCATCATCTTCAACTATCGTCAGCTACGTGGATTCAAATACGATAGCAATTGATTTCGACATACATCAACAATGCGCTTCTCTGGCATCTCCCGCAACAAGGCTTCTTTGGTTCTGGTTTTCGAGTTCACTCCCAGTAACACGTTTGCGCCACTGTCTGTATTGCTGGGGGAAGAGTGGTCTTCTGCCGACCCAGGAGGAGTAGCATCTTCATGCTCGCTGTCATTGTCGAGCTCGGCCTTGACTTCTGCTATCTGCAACGAACGAGTGTTAGACTACGCCACAGACCAGCTTGATATAACGCACATTGCTAAGTATGGCCTCCCAGTGAGTGTTGCCGACGTAAGACGTGGTATTCGAGTTTGTGATACTCATGCGGCCAAAAGCACCTGCGCCTTGCTCCAAAGCGTCGTCAGTGGCATCCGATCCAGAAGGATTGGATTCAGGGCTAGCCGAGTTCTTGTCGAAAGAACCGGAAGCCCAGAGTTGGTCTTCACCGGCATTGCTGGAGTGGCGCGTATCCGAGGGGGTACTGTTCTGGCCATTGGCGGGCATATTCTTCATCAGATCCACCACCATGCTTTCCAGGTGGTGGATGCGGTCTTTCATCTTCTGGTTGGGTTTCTTCCGCGATGGAGGAGCAACAAAGTTGCAGGAGGATTCCCTCGATCTTTTGATACATTGATCGCACGGATGGCCTCTGTTGCATTTGAGCTTGCCTTGCCTGCAGAAGATGCAGCTCAGTTGCGCCCTAGCTCTTTGCCGGCCCGCTGCTTGGGCGCTATCAGTCTGTGGATGAGGCATGATTTTGAGGATGATGAGGTAATGCTTAGGGGTAGAGCTCCAGCTGTAGAGAGAGGATTATGTGGAGGAGAACTTGAGACGCCAACCGAGCAGTGTAGGCAACAGTTATCGTCGTAATTAAGTCACGTGCGCCGAGTTGATGGTCTCATGCTCTAGTTAGACTCGTCGAGTATGATTATGATGGGAGCGAGGATACTCGAGAGGTACCAAGTAGTAGTATCTGGCGCTGGTTTAAGCCGTTGAAGACGTTCATGCACGTTGGATGCGTGAAGTGGAAGACGTCGAACGGGAGCGGTTCCGCGGCCTGTCAAGATCTCGCTTTTAAATCCGATGCGCTAAGCCTTATGGATCGCCTCCAGTCCGTGCTTTCGACCTTGAGCTTGACTTCTGACTGCTGACTTCTTCGTGGAGCCTCCTCAACCATCTCTTACTCCCCAATCCGCCCTCGCCATCGTCATGGCATCCCTTCTTCCCAAGTATCGGTGCTTGAACGTCTCAGCCCAGTCCGTCAGGTCTCATGCGCGCACCCTCGAGCGTTCTTCCTCAACAGCGACCCGAACATTCGCCACCACAACCTCCGACTCACCGTCCTCGCTGAAAGACGCCGCTCCAAAACGCCCCACGACCACCTTCAAAGATCGCCTCAATGCTGGCCCTTCTTTTGGCGACTTTGTAGATGGCGGGAACCAGCCTATCACCTCGAAAGATGCCTTGGAGCTGCGGACAGCTATGGTTGGGCCTGCAGGGAAAAAGAAGGAGATTACTCGGCTGCCGGAATGGCTGAAGATGCCGATTCCTGCGAGCAACAACTACAAGAAGATCAAGAAAGACCTACGAGGACTGAATCTACATACAGGTTGGTTGTCGCTGTTGGTTAGACGGACATGTCGGCTAATCCTTGGCAGTATGCGAAGAAGCCCGATGTCCCAACATATCGGACTGCTGGGGCGGATCCTCGAAAGCTGCGGCTACCGCGACAATCATGCTGATGGGAGATACTTGCACTCGAGGATGCAGGTTCTGCTCTGTCAAAACGGCTAAAGCACCAGCGCCCCTGGACCCACACGAACCTGAGAATACGGCGGAAGCTCTGTCGCGATGGGGACTTGGATATGTTGTGCTGACCTCTGTGGACCGCGATGATCTTGCAGACGGTGGAGCACACCATTTCGCGGAAACCATCATCAAAATCAAGCAGAAAGCACCGACCATGCTCGTCGAGGCGCTGACGGGCGACTACGCTGGGGATCTTGAGATGGCCAAGCTGGTTGCGCAAAGTGGTCTGGACGTCTATGCTCACAACGTCGAAACTGTGGAAGCACTCACACCTCAGGTTCGGGATCGCCGGGCAACGTTCAGACAGAGTCTCGCTGTGCTGAAGGCTGCAAAGGAGGCCAAAGAGGGGCTGATCACCAAGACTAGCATCATGCTCGGCTTGGGAGAGACGGAGGACCAATTGTGGCACGCATTGAAGGGTGAGCGACTCTCTTTAGATTGGGCACGAGGACTCTATTCTAACGCCATGCAGAGCTACGAAAGAACGACGTGGACGTGGTGACCTTTGGCCAATACATGCGGCCTACGAAGCGTCACATGAAGGTCGAGGAGTACGTCCACCCGGACGTCTTCGAGCTCTGGCGACAGCGAGCCCTGGATATGGGCTTCCTTTACTGTGCTAGCGGGCCTCTTGTACGGTCGTCGTATAAAGCAGGCGAAGCGTTCATTGAGAATGTGCTCAAGAAACGGGCGGCGGCGCGGAGCCACGCGGGTTTGCCGGAAGTGGCTGGTGACATGGCCAACCCAACGAGATCAGTATCTTCATGAAACCCACCGCTTCGGATTCTGGCTTCGGGAGCACGATTCTGCATGCGTGTTCCTGTCCCGGAGTTTTTGGTATGATCGATTCGTGCATTCACATTGCATCTCGGGGCGCTCCCGGAGTGTCTTCAGGGGAGGCCATCTACTTTCTCGCGTCAACCGGTCGTTTTTGGGAGTCTTCGCATGGGGCGTACTGCGTGGTAGCCTTGGGATGGTGTGATCAGGACGAGTCCGAGTTTCAACATGTCGATGTCAGATGGGTACAGGCGCTTAGTCGGACCGCCCAAGAAATGTGGCGCAAATAGGCGTGGGGAGGGAATGCAAGTCACATCCTTTTGTAAGCTGTAAAGTACGGTATTTAATACATGTGTCATCCCGTCGGCGGTCCTCGTCTGGGGATCGTCAGGGTGTGGCTGCTTGAGCGCGGCAACCCATTACTCAGTGCCAGATTTCCCTTTCGACCCAACCACAGCAACGACGGACTCCCCATGACGTCCGCTTTGCAAGAAACAGTCTGCAAGTCTGCACGAGTTTCCAATTTTTTGTCGCTGCTTTCTCAGTCTCGAAACAGCCGGGCTCTCCGAAGAACAAGAGGCTCGGAAGGCCGTTCTCTGTACCAGGCTACCAGCCTGACCTCGCCGACGATGGCGACCTTGGGTCTCCTAGATCTCGCTGGCAGACAGGCCAATCGCAGAGGGCTCTGGGCCAACAACGCGAGGCTCAAAAAGCACGTCTATCTTGCGTCGCAAGTGTGCAGCTGGACACCCTTCGGCTACCGCAAATGCAGCTGGTTGTTGCCCCCGATAGAGATGGAAAAGTTGGCAGCCGGTCTCCCTATAACATGTACCTTCACGCTCGACGTTGGATCTTGCGGTCTGCGGTGGAATGTTTCACTCGCGAGCGGCAGTCGTCTATGGCAGCCGTAAGCGCAGTAGCAGCGCTAGCTGTCCGCGGTCAGCGAACGAAACAGCTTATTCAGAGGGACATGTCCCTTCACGCAGGCTGACGGTCGTCTCGAGGGCACCAATCAGCTCGACCCTGCACCTAGGGAGATGGCCGCGTTCCTAGCCCTGCATTATGATGGGGTTGCTGGGACTCTGTGCGGTCTTGCTTGGCTCAGGCTCTTTTCCCCAAGGCTCTACTCGCAAAGTGGGCAATGCTTTCTGACCACAGCCAATGCCTCACCACTCGTATCTGCAGAGTCGCTTGCCTTGGGCGCACTGGGGGACATCTCGACCAAGACCGAGGGGAAGCCCGCTGGGTGACCGGGTCAGACAGAATGGCAGAGCCTCTGAGTCTGAACAGGCAAATGGTCAAATGGGACAGCGTGGAGTCTGGACAGCAGCGAGGCCGGCGGCCTTCAGAGGACCGGTGCCGGTGGTCAGTGACGGAGTTCCTGGGCGAGATATCGGGGCCTGCTGGAGGAACCGCGCAAACAGCCGTGACAGATGGATCCTTCGCGAGCCATGTCTTCGGACGCTGGCAGACTGGCAGAGGTAGGAGGACGGTAGGACTCGTAGGAGATGGGCGTGGGCGGCGGAAGGGGTCCCTCTCCATGCCCAATAGCGACGTAGCCGGGAGGCCTCCGGCATCCAATGGCGCGGGCGGCGGCGCTGGGAAGGGCTCGAGGGTTCGGATTAGCTGCGTGGAGGGAGGTCTGAGGGAGGGAAGGGAGGGAGGGGGGTGGTGATGCTCAGCGGCAGGGCTGATGTGCGTTTAGTCGTTGTACTGCTGCTGCATGGCGCCCATCACGTCCATGCTCTTGTTCTCACTGCTCACTGCTCAGACTCGCTCGGGGGCCTCGATACCGCTTTTGCTGCTGGCTCCCACTTTTCTCCCGCGCGCCGCTGGTGACTGTGTGGCTTAAGCCGCCGTCATGAACCCGTCTGGGGCCGAGCAGCAGTAGTTATAAGAAGCTGGGGCTGACCTGTGACCTCCACGCCCGACCTCCACGCCGCATGGGCATATAGCCTCTATCGGATCCTCCACCACCTCTACGAACCCTCCCTCCCCCTCTGCTGTGTGGCTCCCTCTACCGTACTTGGTGATCAGACATCAGAGTCCTGGCACACCCCCCGGGCATCCTTCTGCTTACTGTGTCGACCACCTCATCTCGTCTGCGGGCCGACCCAGGATAATCACGCCTCCCGCAGCATCCCAACATCCTCACCACTTCTGCCCGACCTTTCTGCCTGACTCGGGCACCCTCCACCACCACCTCCACCACACCTCGAGCAACCGACTGCTCCCTCCGAAAGCACTCGCGACGCCATTTGGAGTGTCTGGAACCTGAGAACCCAGTCTGTCTGGCACACACAAAACACCGCACCCATGGACTACTCCTACTTCTCCACTGCCCAGCAGTATTCATATGTAAGTAGATGCTTCTCCAGTATTGGCATGTATCAGCCGGAGTATGATCCGGTCGAGGGACGCCCCGACTCTTGGCCATTCTTACCTAGCGACCTCTCCACCTCAAACAGCCCACTGACAATTTCTTCCAGGAACCGGTGGATCCGACCTACAACATTCCAAATTACGATGCTTACCGCTACCAACAAGCCGCCGCGCTGCTACCCAACACCACGACATCGCCAGGCTCGCCCTTGATGCCTATTGGCAGCATAGACAGTGGTCTGGGTCAGGACGGCATGGAGCAGGGTCGACGCGACAGCAGCGAAGAGAAGGAGACGCTCACGCCAGCTCAAAGTCGGCGGAAAGCACAAAATCGAGCGGCGTAAGTTCAAGGAGAACCTCTTCTTTCCATGCGGACAACAGCTAACAACGTCCTACAGACAGCGGGCCTTCCGCGAGAGAAAAGAACGACATGTCAAAGATCTCGAAGCCAAACTCACGGCGCTTGAATCCTCGGCCACACACCTCGCAACGGACAACGAGCGGTTAAAACTGGCCCTCCAGCGCGCCCACACTGAGAACGAGATCCTCCGCGCAACCGGTTCACCCACCCACACCCGCCGAACATCGTACTCGCACGCCTCGACGGGTCCGCAGTTCGGTACCAGCGCCGCCTTCGATGCCGCCGTCGACCCAACCTACACCGCCGGCGGCATGTACGGTGGCTACAACAACGCCGGGTACTCGAGCTCGAGTAATGGCCAGCTGCTCCCCGCGGGCGCAACCTGGGATCTCATCCAGAGCCACCCGCTCGTCCGTCAAGGCCACGTCGACGTGGCAGATGTCTGCGAGAGGCTACGCAACAAGGCACGCTGTGACGGCCAGGGCCCCGTCTTTGCGGAAGCGGAGGTCTGGCGCGCGGTCGAGGAGAGTAGGAGAGGCGGGGGTGATGAGCTGATTTAGCAGGACGCTCGCCTCTCTCCATCTCCCTAATCATCTTTTCCCTCTCCCCCTACCTTGATAAATTGGAAGCTTGACGAAGTTGTAATTAGCGGGCGTCCCGATAGACAGCGTTGACGACCGATGATGACCCCGGACCCGGACGGAAACCGAACGATTCCTTTTCTCCCTCGATATCCTTCGTTCTTAGCAACACGGACCACGGCTTGGGGAACTACAAACTGCACTTCATGCAACAACTACGAACGAGAGGCATAGGACCCTAGCCCCATCGCACTTCTCGATACGAACGACCTTGACATTGGATGCTTTATCTCGGCGAAGACGGGGCTTCACCTGGCGAAGGACAGGCCACAGCGGCGTTCTTCCCCATTATTTTTTTTCTTTCTTTTACACTGTTCACACATCCAGCGAGCGGACTTGAATTTCGGCAGTGTGATCGCGACCCAGGGGCATGGACATCTGGCGCAATTGGAAAGCTCTTACCAGAGAGCATAGACACTCACCCTACCACCCACCACCTATGTGCTTTTCCACGTTTATACCCTGAGAAGAGTCGTCGAAGAAGCTTGTCTTCGCTCTCTGTCTCCTTGCGTCGCAAAACATCGCACCCCCTCTTATCATAGAGGTCACATCGTCCATTCGCGCAATCTAGATCTTCTTGTTGAAATTATTTTCTGTGTGAGAGAGAGACTTTGGAGAAGCCTATAGGGAAGCAGGCGCCTTGGCTGGCTGGTTTTTCACCCGTAAAATGCATCTTGTCCTGAGATCTAGCGATAGCTCTCCATAGTCCTCCTTCCCCAAAAAATGCATTGGGCTGTGTGATGTAATTCCAAAACTTCTCCCTACCTATCTATCTGCCAATCTCTCTGCTACGACGAAGGTGATTCCAACTGCCAGATGCCGAATTCCAAATTCCAAACTCGCCAACTCCTTCGCCTTGCTCGCAGCTACAGAGCTCGAGGCAACAACGCTGGGCGTTGGATGCACGCATGCATGCATGCTAAGCACACCAATACCGTGTAACCAACAACTCTACCTCTCAACCTCTTCCCTTCCAAATCCCTATACCCGACCGGCAACTCTTCGAGTCAAGCAACTACCGCGAATCCCTCACCTGCGTGACGGAGCCCGCCTACCTGTTTCTAAAAACCCACCTTTTACCCCACCGCCCAAGACAAATGTTCGACTTGGCCTTCCACCACTCTCCCTTCCTAGTGCTGACTGGGGAGGCTGATGGGCCGGTCAGCGGTCAGCGAGAACGAGTCGAAGCGCATCACCACGCAAGCAACCGCTGCTGTGTGTCTGACCCAGCTCCCTTGACACGCCTTGCCCCTTCTGCGCCCAAAAGCAAAACACATGATAGCCCCATCATCATAGCGAGCACGATAATCTGCATCAAACAGGGCTCACAGCCTATGAAAGCCGGCCATCACGTGATCCTCCTTTTTACTCGCTCGTTCGTCAGCCTGGGCGACCCTGCCGTCCGGTCATTGGGATTGCGACGACGCCGAGATGCCAGGAACTGCCTACATAGGTATGTCGCACGACAGAGCTGCGGGTACAGCCGTGCCGTGATGATGATAGTGATGATTGTTGTTGAGGATGGATTCTGGCCTGCTGAAGGAAGCCGGGTTTTGCGCATCCGGCAGCCTCAGGCGGGCCCTGCCGTCACGGCTTAGAGATTGGGTTTGAACGTGCTCTCTATAACGGACAATCATGCCAGAATGGAGGCAGTTCCGGAATCCTACTGTTAAGCTCTTAAGCTCTGTGGATGCTCCTGTGGTCCAGGCTCATCTTGGTGTATCTTTCGTATGGCAAAGTCTTGCGCGATATCTGTTGTTGCGGTTCCTGATTTTTTTGTTTGATATCAGACCACCATTAAATCAAATCTGTGGTCGGCACTCCTCCAAGCCACTGGTACCCGCCGCCCGTCTATACCGTCAAAACCTGCATTTCGATTCTGCTCTGATATGGATAATTTCTCCTGTCAGTTGCGGCACCTCCGTTACCCCAGCGCCTCCTGATCAATTGACGTGCCACAAGAACTAGGCATCGCAGCGCTCGCATCCAGCTTCTGCTTCCCACATGTCACCCTTCCTGGCCCTTCCAAGCTCGATGCAAACAGCGACCTGCATAACTGCAGGATGAGGAGGCGTTGATCCGGCACCACCGGCCAAGGCTGCGGCCAGCTCGTAAAACCCCAGCTTTTGCGTTGGCTACGGTCGGTCAAGCTTTCAAAGGAACCGTGACGGACGGAGCATCAAGCAGGTAATCAAATTTTCGACTTACATGTCGAGATAGTCGATCGCGTACTATATGCCATTATGTTCAACACCATTGGTCGGACAAAAAAGAAGTCCCGTGCTTGTTTTGGGGTTGTCCAAAACAATGATGTCGTGTCGAAGGCGATTCTTACAACTTGCTTTTGCAATCCAGGGACTTGAGAGATCCGGCCGAACTGCTATGCTTGAGCCTTGCGAGGACTCCCACGTCTCGAAGCTAGTCCATCCGCAGCGGATCGGAAAGCGGCCTCTGCGAAGAGTTTCATTCGGCCACCAGGGTATAGTCCATCGGGCAGCACGGCTTGCGTAGTTGCATAATCCTTCGAAACGCCAACCCAAAGAGGATTGAAGAAGGAATCAATGCAGCAGCCCGATCGAGGTTAGTAGAATGGCGAAAAGATATCCAGTCAGTGAGAAGGAATAATGGTACGCGAAGCATAGCAGAAAAGAACACAGTGGCTGAGCGGTTAGTCTATTCACTTGTGCGCAGTGAGGGTTAGCAGGGCGAAGTTCGCGAGAGACTGTCGATCGTTCGGACGTTATCATTTGGACCCCAAAATAAGCGAAAACGGTTATTGCATGCAGGGTCCGGCAAAAGTAATCCTCTTTCGCAAAGTCAGCAACTCGTCGACTGCGTGTAGGGTGTTATGTCATCGATTCTGGAAATGCTATTGGCCCTCCGCTGACACACATTGATGGGAGGATCCTCCCGGGAATATGCAGTGCTCGGATCATCCCGTTCGTTGCCATGCGTGCTCTAAAATTCGTTTTGACCGTCCGCGTGGGCTGGATTCCGGCAAAGAATGGTTGTGTGAGGTGGCGGAGCAAGCCAATGCCGCCCGAAGCATTTCGTACCACTGCAAGCTATGAAGATGGCGCTCGCACTAGACTTGGCCAGCTTTGTTGAGACGGGTACATTCCAGTGCTTCCATAGCAAGGGGACAAACTCTTTGCGGCTCGCCCGTGGAATCCAGTTGGCCACGATTTAAATCACCAAGATGGTGCTCAACCCTCCTGTGGCGATGAGATCGTCTGTCTTTGTATCGTCGTGGTACATCCCCGATTGTGGTGTGAGTTTAATCAAAATCATCTTCGCTCTCTTCCGCATGAGAGGCCGGTCCTCTGATCCCAGAAGTTCTCGCGTCGTCTTCTTTTTGGATGTGTCCGACTCGCGGATCCTCTTGACGGATGGCGCCAACTTCAACAAGAACTCTGACAATATCTGATAGAGAATAGCCTTGTTAGCATGGAATCTGCTCATTGCTGTGCATGTACTTGCAGACTAAAGTACGATCAGAAAATACGTGTATCTTCATAAGGAAGATGGCTTTTGTGGTACACTGGCCTCTCCGATACGTCCTTCATTGGCAAACAAGATACTGAAATGGAACGCCGGAGAATGCACGTCGAGCCAGGAGGAAGCGTGGGGGTGCGACACGTACCTTTCTGAGTAGTGTGTGAAGCAGCCAAGTCACGCAGGGTAACGATCTGCTTCTTGATATCTCCTTTATGATAGATCAAGACTGTAGGAGTATTCCTGTCAGGATAGCCTTCGATGCACATATTGGCTCGAATTTGGCAGAATTTGACGTCACCGAACTTGCGCGCCAAGTCTCTCCAAAGCTCGACGAGAAGTCTTGATTCGCCGTTAAGGTCTTGGGAGGACGTGAGAAGGACGAGGACATAAGCATTGTTCGAAGCGTCGGTAACGTCGCGAGAGTAGTCAGGCTTCTGAAGGTGGTATACCTGGTTGAAAACCGACGATGACGAGATGTTGTTGAGCTCGGCTAAGCGTTTCTTCCTGCTTTGGTCAACGATCTCCACTCTGCAGTTCACGATACACGCCCGATAGAAATGACGAAGGACACACCTGTATTGTTCGAGGAACTCTTCGTCTTCTTCGTCTTCTAGCTCTGCCAGCTCATCCAAGTCTTTCCCTTCTAACCTGTTCTCATGGGCAAGTCTTCGCGCTTCTTCAAGAGCTTCTTCAATCATGGGCGTTGGCGATGGAGGTTTCTCAGGGATAACGCCATGTTTGCGCAAAATATCGTTCCTTTCTGAGATCAGCCACCCATTCAAGTCACTGAGACAGAGTTTGTCTACCATTCGGTATCTGCATTTGGGTCGTCTATCGGAACTTTCACTGGCATGTCCATGGTGGGATCCATGGTGGGTCGCGAGTGTCGAGTTTGGGAAGTGGGAGGAGGAAACCGCTTGCGGTGCAGTGGGCGAGGACAAATGGCGAGGATGACAATCTGGAGCGGGTTTAATATGTGAACACCATTGTCTAGGCAGCTACTTACTGGGAGCGTGTTTGCGACAGAGGGATAGGGGAGGATTGAGGAAGTGAAGTTGGGGGCGGAAGCGATGACGGAGGCACAGGAGGGTGCCTTGAAGTTGCGCGGTGTGGCGTCGCGCCGGAAAAACCTCGGCGCCGACCACATTTCTGGACGACACCGTGGAAGAAATGTGACAGAGTAGCATCTGGAGCCTACCGTCAAAGCCTCACCACACAGCAATGTTCAATTGATCTCCGAAGACTACTACCCTCCTCTCGCTACTGCCGCAGTGCATGGTCGATTAATCGTGTCTCGCGCCCTCCTGGCGACGTAGCAGCATCTGGGCCTGACCTAAACATTCTCCAACACCCCTTCCCGTGAGAAAGTGCCACCACCTCCACCATGAGTTACAAGAAAGATGAAGATGATGGCGCCCTCGTCAAAGTTGATCGGACATCCGTCTTCCAAGAGGGTGAGTTGCAAAACAGACGAAGTTGGCATCTGATATCAGCTAACCCCTGGAACAGCTCGAGTCTTCAACTCTTCGCCCATATCCCCTCGAAGATGCCGGATCCTGTTGACGAAGATCGCCCTTCTGCTCCACACTGGAGAGAAATTTCCTACCAATGAAGCTACGACCCTGTTCTTCGGTATCTCCAAGCTATTTCAGAACAAAGATGCCAGCCTACGTCAAATGGTGTACCTGGTCATCAAGGAGTTGGCACAAACGGCAGAGGATGTTATCATGGTCACAAGCAGTATCATGAAAGACACGGCTATGGGCAGTGATGTCGTCTACCGTGCCAACGCAATCAGGGCCCTCTGTCGCATTATAGATGTATGTTGCGGTCCAAGCATACCGTTTCTAGTGTACTGATCCGTGCAGGCTTCTACCGTCCAAGCGATTGAGCGTAATCTCAAGACTGCCATTGTTGACAAGACACCCTCTGTGTCCTCTGCTGCCCTGGTCTCGTCATACCATCTTCTTCCCATCGCTCGCGATGTTGTGAGGAGGTGGCAGAGCGAAACCCAGGAGGCAGCATCAGGATCGAAATCTGGTGGCTTCTCCCTCGGATTCAGTACCTCGAGCCACTCTTCCATGGGCGCCGCAAACTCCAACTACATGACCCAGTACCATGCCATCGGACTCCTATACCAAATGCGCTTCCACGACCGGATGGCCCTGGTAAAGATGGTTCAGCAGTACAGTACTGCAGGTGCTGTGAAGAGTCCGGCTGCGACCATGATGCTGGTGCGACTGGCGGCTAAGCTGGCAGAAGATGACCCTGGTTTACGGAAGCCCATGATGCAGCTCCTGGACGGGTGGCTTCGGCACAAGAGTGAGATGGTCAACTTCGAAGCTGCAAAAGCCATTTGCGATATGCACGACGTCACAGACGCCGAAGTAGTCCAGGCTATTCATGTCCTGCAGTTATTCCTCACGTCTCCGCGCGCCGTCACCAAATTTGCTGCCATTCGAATCCTCCATAGCTTCGCTTCTTTCAAGCCAGATGCTGTCAGGACGTGCAATCCTGACATTGAAGCTCTCATCACGAACAGCAATCGATCGATTGCTACATTTGCCATCACGACCCTGCTGAAGACCGGAAACGAATCCAGTGTTGATAGGCTTATGAAGCAAATATCAGGCTTCATGACGGAAATCACAGACGAGTTCAAAGTCACCATCGTGGAGGCTATTCGAACGTTGTGCTTGAAATTCCCTAGCAAACAAGCGGGCATGCTCGCGTTCCTGAGCGGAATCCTTCGAGATGAGGGTGGCTACGAATTCAAGCGAGCAGTAGTCGAGAGCATGTTTGATCTCATCAAATTCGTTCCGGAGAGCAAAGAGGACGGTAAGTCGAAACAAAGACCAGTCGTGGTGATTGTGTGTGCTGATCTTTCTTTAGCTCTGGCACATCTTTGTGAATTTATCGAGGACTGCGAGTTCACCAAGCTCGCAGTGCGGATCCTTCACCTTTTGGGAATGGAGGGCCCAAAGGTTGCCAAGCCCACTAAATACATCCGCTACATCTACAATCGGGTTGTCCTCGAAAATGCCATAGTACGTGCAGCCGCTGTGACGGCTCTCGCCAAGTTTGGCGTGGGACAAAAGGATCCAGAAGTCAAGAGCAGTGTGCACGTGCTTCTTACGAGATGTCTCGACGACACTGACGACGAAGTCCGTGATCGGGCTGCGCTCAACCTGAGACTCATGGAGGAGGACGACGATATGGCCAATAGCTTCATTCGAAATGGTATGCCGAGTCATTCCCCAATGTTTGGACAAACTAACCAGATCAAGACTCCATGTTTTCTCTTCCTGTACTCGAGCATCAGCTCGTGATGTATGTCACAGCTGAGGGTCGGGACACGTTCGCGGAGCCGTTCGACCTCTCCAAGGTCCCAGTCGTGACTCGAGAACAGGCTGATGCTGAGGACCGGACAAAGAAGCTTACCACCGCCACGCCGACCCTCAAAGCGCCGTCGACTGGTCCCAAGCCAGTCTCGCGTGGGGGTGCAGAAGCCGCCGCAACAGCGACTGCCGCAGCACAGCAATACGCCCAACAACTGCAAGCTATTCCAGAGCTTGAAGCGTACGGCGGAGTACTCAAATCCTCAACTCCTGTGCCGCTCACGGAATCCGAGACGGAATATGTTGTCACAGCCATCAAGCACATCTTCCCAGAGCACCTCGTGCTTCAATTCGACATCAAAAACACCCTTCCCGACACTGTGCTCGCCGATGTTTCTGTCATTTGCTCGCCCTCTGAAGACGATGAGGGTGCAGCATCTCTGGAAGAAGAGTTCACAATTCCAGCGCCACTCTTGAAGACAGACGAGCCCGGTACAGTCTACGTGGCTTTCAAGCGTGCGGAGGACAGCTCAGCTTTCCTCGCCACTAGCTTCACCAATGTCCTCAAATTCACCAGCAAGGAGATAGACCCCACGACTAGTGAGCCGGAAGAAGTCGGCTATGAAGACGAATACCAAGTCGAGGATCTTGAGCTCGCCGGAGCCGACTACGTCATTCCTGCCTTCGCTGGCAGCTTTGACAATGTGTGGGAACAGACTGGCAGCGGCGACGAGGCCAGTGAAACGCTGCAGTTGAGCAACATGAAGAGTATCGCAGGTAGGTCGAATTTTCAACGAGTTCCTCAGAACAACAGCCCAGTCTTGGCTGGGGCTAGCACACCTTCCTTATCCGGAGAAATAGTACTGACAGTGAGAACGCTACAGACGCCACAGAACAACTCGCCAAGATTTTGTCGCTCCAGCCACTCGATGGCACGGACGTTGCGCTGTCCTCTTCGACGCACACTCTCAAGCTGTACGGCAAAACCATCACTGGCGGAAAAGTGGCAGCGACAGTCCGCATGGCATACTCTGCCAAGACTGGCGTCACGATGAAGATTGATGCACGAGCGGAGGAGGAGGGCGTCGCGGCACTGGTTGTCGGCAGTGTGTCTTGAGATAGCTAATTATCCGGGCCACGGTCTGTTCTGTCGGCGACGTCGAAAGGTTGGAACATGGGCACTACGACGGATTCGTACACAGAATTCCATGCGTGAGCTGGGTGGTACTGAGGTACGTACGGTATCAATGAGTAAGTTTTGGAGCGTTTGGCGAACCGGCAGCACGAAAACCACCATAGGCGTTTTCGTGGTGGAGCTATCAAATTCTACTGCACGATTGATCTCCTTCTCAGTCTGCTTTGATATCATCCAAGAACGTAACTCAACGCATGTGCGATGGCGGGTATCAAATGATCCTAATATGCGGGGATCTGAGCTGTTTCCATCTCTTTCAGTGTTGTTGAGGCTCCCAATACCCCGGTATATGCTGTACAGTCCGCGTTCGTGCTTGATCTCGCAGTATACTCCGTCGCAGGATATCGCGTCTTGCGATGGAAGACATAGGAAATATTTCTCCTTGTCCTTTGCCTCTTCTCCTCCTCTTCAATCTCCGCCGGCTTCCTCTCTTGCAAACCCATTTCCTGCAGCAGGCTTCGCAACGCCTGTTCTTGATCCTCACTCAACTTTCTCCTCCCATCCACCATTTCGGCCCCATCTCGCCCTTGCCTCTCACTCCTCATGTCCCCGTTCTGACTTACAAACCCACACTTCTCCAGGACACGTCTGCTGCGGTCGTTCTGTGGATTGATCCAGGCTACCAGCACCGAGGAGTTCATGTCCCACTCTATCCACGCAGGGATGAACGCCCGCAGGGCCTCGCTCATGAGTCCGCCTCCCCAGTATGATGGGTGCAAGAGGTAAGTCAGTTGATTCGAGGCATCGACGCCGACGATTCCTATTATTTTTTCATCTGTGTTGTGGTCGCGGTCTGGGCCGAGGTCTGCAGCGTGCTGATTGGAGTCAAATCCTTTGGCCCCGATTGGTGCGCATGCTGTTGGTGCTGCTGTTGGAGGGGGGAGAATGTCGTGCGTAGCAGTCGACGAGAGAAGCTGCCTGTCATGGTTTGTAAAGGGCGGACTTTTTTGCCATTTGCATTCGCATCCTGCTGCATGCTCAGCTTCTCGCTCGCGGCCGTCGAGGCGAATGGGATTCTGCGCAGCGGAAGAATGCAGAAGTTGTTGTTGGCGATTCAGCGGCGCCGGCACGTGGGTCAGCGAGATGATATATTTGAGGGTGTCGAGTCGGGCGAGACTGTGACTGGCCCAGCTCGAGGCTTGCTCCGGACACGTCCATTTGCCGATGGGACTGCGCAGCTGCGTCAACGAAAAGATGCAGGATCTGATTAGCTAAGGCGTAGGTCGTGAAGCACACCCCTCAGGCCCTCTCTTGGCCCACAGCTGCTACACACCACTCTGAAAAGGAAGATCAGGGGAACTTCAGCGTTACTGGAACTGCTGAGGGTGTGAAGTCCCATTCAGTTGGCACGGCGACGTGCTCGAGAGGCATACCGTGGCACTAGCTAAGCCAGAAGCCACATTTCCAAGTCACGGGGGGCTTGGGAGTTGGTGGTTTCGTTTGTTGACAAAAGTCGGACGTTCACCCACCTCCATTGGTAGACGCTCTCGAAGGATCGCAAGGCGAAGATGGCAGCCGCGTCGTCCTCACGCAGCAGCCTGAGTCGCAGTCGTTCGGTTAGCAGGGCCGCACGTGGTGGATGTTTGGCCGCCATCCGATCTCCGCCTTGCTCCAGCAGCCCGGAGCGTTTCGAGATGGAAATGGTGTAGCTGTCTGTAGCAAGCAGATCGTCCGCGCGAAGCGAACGTGATGTTCGCCTTCGCAGCTGGCTACCTCGCTACTGCGCTGCTCGAGCGGTTCGCTTGCTAGGCTGGCCTGGGGCGGGAGTAGTTCGATCAGAGCAAGCCGCTTCGCTCAGATGGGATGGCGGGCTTATCGTGGGTTTGTGGGTGGGTTTGGCCCTTGGGGTTGAGAAAGTTTAGGTTGCAAGAAGCACCGTCGGAGTTTGCCTCTTTGGACGAGCTCGTGGGGGTGTCCACATGCAAGAAATACTCTGTAGGATTCCCGTCGACGGGGGGAGATCTGAGCACGCCAGTTTGGCTGCTTACCCGCGGGTAACTGGACTGTGGTACTGTACTCCGTATTCCCCTTGCAAACTGCAATATCGAGGGTGGTAGGGGACGGGAGAGACCGGACGCATATCTGGACGTCGCCTCGCCTCGTCCACAGCATCTCTGCCTCGTTGCCTTATCCATCAGGCAAAGCCTCTGAGGTCCTCCTCTTCTCCAGAATCTCACCTCCAAGACTGCGTATCCTGCAATTCCTGCAAGGTGTTCCTTCACGGCGCAATCTGACGATTTTAGCCACTTGCATGGTGGGCCGCGAATGCATCAGTGCCAGCTTGCATTGCGTCTGCCAACGTGCATTCTGCATGTCTAGCTTATGGCCAAAATCCTACGACTTTTGGAGCCTCCGCCATATCTTGGCCTGGGGGCAATCAGCCATCTAGTATTCGACATCGCGATGGCGATGCAGTTGGAAGCACAATCAAGATCAGGTTATCAGGTTGGACGTTGAAGTTGGGGTTAGGGGCATGCTCGCGTTGGGGGCCTTGCTGCACTCAGGCGCCGAACTAAATCTGATATCACGTGCGAGAGTCAAAAGCAACGTCAACCGTCAACGTCCGTCTTGACGGCGTCGCGGCGGTGCCGGTCATAGTGCGTATCAGATACATACAGTACCAGAGCACAACTCGACTGTCCTCCTCTCCGAGCTTCTTCGCTTTCTGCACTTGGTAAGACAGGGCAGTGTGTATGTATAAGAGTCTCCATACTGCTTCCCAAGCTTTCTCGCCGTTGTCATACCAAGCACTCCCAAGGGCCAAGGCAGACCTGGAGCATGTCGGCATCACGGTATCGAACGTCCTACAGGTCCCAAGAAAAAGATGACCCAAGATGGAAATATCGGTCATCACACCCTCAAACATGCACATCCCCATACCCGTACCCGCACAACCCAGCCACACGTATCGGTACCTCTGATCAACCCGTGCTTCTAGCTCCCGATTATCCTCTAACCCCATCGAGCTCCCCCGAGAATTCCACGACTCGTCAGAGGGGTAACAACCCTCGACTATAAGACCGTGGCCCCCAAACTCCCCAACCCACCCAACCAGACCCCTCCCCTCACCCTCCCCCAGCGTCGACAAGAAAAACCCTATTCCAAGCTTTCAGCAAGATCGACATCAGTCCTCTAGCAGGAACCCGGTCCTTCGTATTTCCTTCACCCCGTCTGACGTCCCCCTCGTCCCTCTTCGGCCGAGATTAGCGTCCACATGTCCCGGACTGGAAGTGTACAGTAGATTCACACTGCATACAGCATCCAAGTGACGAGTGGCGAGGGGACTGGTATACGAGACTCACATGGAGCAGGACCACCAAGCATTCACAAGCTCGTCTAAGCACTGGCGGTACAGGAACCACCCCCACAGAAACGCGATCGTAAGTCGTCGGTCGACGAAGCAAACTCGTATACTACGACATCATCCACGTACCTATCTTCTCCATTATCGTGCTCGGTCCGATTTCAAGTACGGTCAGTCGTCGATAGTGTTAGTCGACGAGGCCGCGAATCCACGAATTCACATGCGCAAACCTTGATGGCCGTTGATGTTGGGGCTAGGTTTCCAACTGACTGACTGACTGACTGACTAGACAGTAGTAGAGGTTGAGAACTCCAGATACTTTTTCTGGATTCTCGTGGTCGCATGTCGCAGGACAAGTCATCTCCGTCGACCACCGCCCGTACCGTAGCGTGACGTGGGGTGCGATCCTAGAGGCTCACCCTCACTCCCGAGGGTAACCTGTACATGCGATATGCGACATGCGACATGCGACACAAGTCCGTTGAAGTGTCTACGCGTCGCGGAGTAGGATCAAAGTCCCTGTTTTTGGGGATCATCGTGAGTCGCGAAAGATGATGTTGATGGGACGATTGAGAGCGTTGAGTCAAGTAGGGGAGAAGGTTTTTTTGGTGAGGGATGTGCGGTTTGCATATGATCCGAGGCGGGGTTTGGGATGATGGTTGTAGGTAAGTAATTTGAGGATCTCGGAGTGGTGATGATGGGCGGTATTGTTACGAGCTGTAAAATTACCATATCTAGACGAGCGAAGGTCTGGGTATTCAGTAACCGCGCGTCTCCCTCGTCTTCGATTAGCGAGTTTTATGAGCATTCATATGATATAAGATTGGAATAGCTCAATTGGTATCTTGAAGATGTGTATAGAAGTAGTATTTGGAAAGTCATCGCTGACAATATGATGACTGAGATTTCTGCAAGAGAGAATGAAATCAGTTTGAATATCCATGAAAGTGATGTACCTTTCCCCTCCCTTGTCTCGTTCCCTCCGATTGGAAGTTCCCAAAATGCATTTCCGGATTGACTCGATAAGCAAAAATGCCAATGTAACTTGACTTAATAGAAGCCATCAATTCATGTGAGTGAGTACCAGAAGAGGAAATGTTCAAATTTGCTTTTCAATTTGTTTTTAGAAAGTCGAAGGAAAAAATGGTCTGGGTCATGCAGTGGTGAATCCTGAGTGCGAACCATCTAGATTTTCAACATCCGGACTCAGTCTGAAATTTGATGTTGATTTTTGGGGTAAAAGAAAAGAGGGGTGAAGAAGAACAGACTTTTATGGAACTGAACAAGAAAAGGGTTCGATTGTGAAGGTGCCTTTGCTCTGACACTTTTATGCCCCGAATGAAGATTTGGCGAAAGGTGAAATATGCAGGCACAGCAGGGGATGGGGAAGGTGGGAAGTAGGCCGAACAATTTGATTTGAAAATTGTACTTGTTCTTTGTTGGGTTCCCCAAGCTGGGTTCGGAACGAGAGCATCTGCTTCAAGTATCAACTCTTACCCAGATGGCTCTCGAATGGGAGCGCGTCGACGAAGGGGGAAATGCTTTTCGAGCAGAAACGAGAGCACAGGATGGGGTTCACTCTTCTTAAGCATCTTGGGCTTGAACCGGAGCTTGCTTTCAGGCTTCTTTAGCGAAGCACGAAGCCTCTCCGTTTTCTTGATGGCTGTTTCGATTCTGCTGCTGCGTCCCACAAGCTTCAGCTGTTCCAACTCGCTGAGCACGACTTGGGGCCCGATGACTGGTGCGCTCCCGACGTTGACAGGATCGCTACGCTCGGGTCGTGTCACCGCAGACTGGGTCCCTTCAAGATTGTGGTTGTCTTCCACTGAAGGTTCATTTCGGCCGACATTGTGGAGCTCATCCTTGTTGAAGCTGTTCCCGATTATGCACGGAGGGTTGTGGACGCATTGGCGCCTACCATTGAAACATTCCCTGCGAGAGCGGCAAATGTGAGCAGGCTCAATGAAGCAGTGGTCATCGTTGCAGCAAGTGGAGTTCGAGCAGAGATGGCTTGCATGCCACTTCTCTTCAACAAGACCCCGTCGCTGATCCTCGGTGAGTGTGTCTTTGACAATACCAGCGGCTGCAATGTATGGCGTGTAGACCCTCTGTGTGCCCATATTGGTGGTGAAGGAAACTGAAGTTGAGATATTGAGGGATTTTGGAGGTGCTTCGCGTAAGCTACATCCATTGATCTTGCGCTCGACTCGAGCTTGGGTATTTTTGCAGAAATTGGTCAAACTTTTCTTGACCTTTTCCGGGGTGTCGTAGTAAAGAATATGCTTCTTGTCAACGGCTCCGATGGTTTGTTGACGCCCCTCGCACTGGCCCTTGTGGTTGGGAGTTCCTACTGCGTAGGACGTGGTTTTGATCCAGGCCTCTGAAGAATGGTTGTTAGTATCATTGACAAATGCCAAATGAGCAGGCTTCCTACTGGATTTGAGGACCGTTGCTCTGGCGAGTACCCGGATTTCGTGCTCAGACATAGTGGCCGAAAGTACCGGGCTCAATGCTTGATATACATCGTTCACCTCGTCGTCAGTGCATTGTTTCGTGACTGGCATTTTGAACCCGATGATATATTGAGGTTCGGTTGAGTTTGACGCCTTGCTCAAGGAGAAGTATGAGAGGTGGTGTTTTGAGCCGTGAGGAAGCCTCAATCTATAAGTGAGCTCACAGCCGCACTTCACTTGACGGAGCAAAGGATGCTGCTTCGCTCAGAGTTGAAGAGGGTGTGATTTGCCTGTTTCTCGAAGTCACCGAAAACTCGAGAAGATTAAGGAAGCTGATGAGCAAAAACAGGAGGGAGAGGAGTGACGAGGAGTGACGAGGAGTGAAGAGGAGTGCAGAGATATAGAGGTAGAGTTTGGGAACAAGAAGGAATTTCAGCAAGTGAAAAGAGCACAGCAGGTTGTCAGTTTTCTCTTCCAGTCGAACCGCCTCGACACTAGTTGATGCAAGAGATACGCACAAGACATATATGAACATGGAGAAGATGAGAAAAAAAAAGCTGGACACTTTCGCTGGAGTGTTGGGTCAAGAATAAGCTTCGGCCGGAGCTTGGTCGCAATGTCACTCATCAGAAGACAATGGAAGCCAATTGAAACTGTGCAAGGCTTTTCCAACAAACTGCAATCCGAGGAGAAAAATATCATCGTTCGAAGAAGGGATACATAGATAATGGTGATCCTAGGTTTGCCAGATTGTTATCAACCCTCGACCACGACCAGCATGAAAAACATCATCAGCCCCTGCTGTTTGAGTAGCTGTCATTCGAGAGTTGCTGGAATGCATGTAGTACTATCTATCTAGCGACCACCTGTTTGAGAGCTTGAACGTCCGAAACCATCTCTTTGCACGTATATGACAAGAGTCATGAAAGTTTCATAACATCGGAGCAGCTGTGAATTGGTGACGGTAAAGAAATGCGTGGCTGTGGAAAAACGACTGTTCGAGCCTGCGGTGATGGAAGATTAAAAGGAGTTCATGAGAGACCAATAGGTGATGAGAGTCAAATACTTAGGTCGGAACTCGACGTTGATGGATGATGCCCTTGTCACTTGTGGAGCTCTCGTAGGGCTGAGAGCTCACCGGACGCCAAGCATCAATGGACGACTGGAGCTCCACCACAAAGCCCGGTGAGAGAAGAAACATGCTCGTGACACCACGCCCGGTACGACCCCACCGTCTCACTCGCCTTCTTCTATACTCCCGGGTCTCCTCAAAAGCTGCCCTCCTTCGCCCTCTGATATCTCTACGGCTGCCAACCTCCTCCTTCTGAGAATGCGACGTCCACATCTCTCCGCCGCTCCTCAATTTGCGACAATACTGTAGCTTCCCTCTCGACACGAAAGCTGCGCCTAGGTCATGGAAGCAGCCTCCTCCAACATGGCTCCTTCTTCCGCGCGCCCAAACGGGCCTCAGCCCATCATCGACAGCTTGGACGCTTCCCGCGAACAAATAGATGACGCCGCCAACGCGCAACAACGCCCCAATACCGCACCGCGACCAGACCCTTCCAGCTCTTTGGTACTCCCGCAACCGACAGAGACTGGCTCGACATCTCGCGATCTTCTTCGACGTCCATCGCCTCGTCGGAACGGTTCCATGGATACACGGCCGCTGCTTGCGCGCGCAAAAAGTGATTTTGGCCCGCGACGGGAAGACCGCCCCAAGGCAGAGGATGCCGAGAGTAGAGCGTCTGGAGAAGCAGAGTGGGGAATAAGGCACGGTTTCGAGACACAACTGACATCCGAGGACCACAACAACCTTTTGACTGCTGTAGGTAGTCCCGTACGCAGGAAACGCGCCACTCAAGAACCTAACATTACCTTACAGAATTTCTTCATGTACTTCACGGACAAGCGTCATGAGACTGGTGGCCTACCAAAAGCGGAAGAAAATTACAAGCTGGATTGGAGAATGAAGGACCGATTGAAAACCGTAGCAGCTGTCCTTGCTCTGTGTCTGAATATTGGAGTTGACCCGCCAGATGTTATCAAGACTTCGCCTTGTGCCAAAATGGAGTGCTGGATTGACCCGACCCAATCGACCAGCTCCCAAGGAAGCGGACCGATAAACTTGATCGGCAAGCAACTCCAGACACAATACGAGCAGCTCAGCCTACGCACACGCTATAAACTGTCCTTGGATCCCACTGTGGAAGAAGCGAAAAGGTACTGGGGTAACCTGCGGAAGAACGCCCGCAATGAGCGAGTTCTCCTCCATTACAATGGCCATGGTGTTCCCCGGCCAACCGGTTCCGGGGAGATATGGGTCTTCAACCGGACATATACCCAGTATATACCCATCTCCATTTATGACATGCAGTCGTGGGTCACTGCACCGAGTCTCTTCGTATATGATTGCTCCGATGCTGGCTTGATCATCAAAAATTTCAACCGGTTTGCAGAGAAGCATGAGAGCGAGAACGTCGAGGCAAGGCAGCGAGACCCGCAGGCAGAGGTCGTCGATTTCTCGGACTGCATTCATCTGGCGGCTTGTGCAGAGAAGGAGTCTCTGCCAACGAATCCTGATCTCCCTGCTGATGTTTTCACGTCTTGTTTAACTACACCGATCGAAATGGCCATTCGATTTTTCATCCTCCAGAATCCGTTGCGCAGCGCTGTAACTCTCAGCGACGCCCAAAATATCCCTGGGCGTGTTTCAGAAAGGAGAACTCCAATTGGTGAGCTTAATTGGATATTCACAGCCATCACGGACACCATTGCCTGGAACTCCCTGCCTGGACCCCTTTTCAAGAAACTCTTTCGGCAAGATCTCATGGTCGCGGCACTGTTCCGAAATTTCCTCCTTGCGCAACGAATAATGCGTGTATACCATTGCCATCCACAATGCCATCCTGAAATCCCTCAAACCCATAGTCACGAATTGTGGAAGAGCTGGGACCTGGCAGTCGAGATGATCCTCGCACAGCTTCCTGATCTTCTAGCAGCTGAACGAGGCGAGAAGACTTACGAGTATCAGCATTCAAACTTTTTTGCTGAACAGCTCACAGCCTTTGAGGTTTACCTGCAGCAGGGTGCGATTGAACAGAAGCAGCCAGAGCAGCTGCCAATTGTTCTCCAGGTCCTCCTCAGTCAAGTACATCGCTTGCGAGCATTGATCCTTCTGAGCAGATTCCTTGATCTAGGACCGTGGGCTGTTGAACTTGCATTGAGCATTGGAATATTCCCATATGTGCTCAAATTGCTCTCCTCCCAGGCTATCGAGTTGAAGCCCGTCATGATTTTCATCTGGGCGAGGATCCTTGCAGTGGACGGGTCCTGCCAGTCTGATCTCCTAAAAGAGAGTGGCTTCAACTACTTCATCAGTATTCTGAACCCCTCATCCGGGGTGCCGGTCGGCAATGTCAGCGAGCACAGGGCGATGTGCGCATTCATCATTGCCATGTTTTGCAAAGACTTCCATCAAGGTCGAACTGTATCACTGTCCTCACAGCTTATTGAGAGCTGTCTCGGACACCTCGAGGACTTGCAAAATCCGCTACTGAGGCAGTGGTCTTGTCTATGCCTCAGCATGCTGTGGGTTGATTTTGCAGATGCGAAGTGGGAAGGTATTCGCCGCCATGCACATCAGCGCTTATGTGATCTGGTGGTCGATCCAGTCGCCGAAGTGAGGGCGGCAATGCTACATGCGTTAACGAGTTTCCTCGGCATTGAGCATCTGACACCCCAGATTCTTCAGTATGAGGAGTCGATTGCGTCTATGGTCTTGATCATGGCATCGGACGGCAACAGCATGGTCCGGAATGAGCTACTTGTGTTCTTCTCGACCTTTGTCGCTAGGTACCAGAACCGCTTCGTCGTCGCCGCCTACGAGCAACTTAAAGAAGAAAAAGAAGCTATGACGAGAACTTCAGAACAAGAAGTAGAGAAGAAGTTTGACGGCGTGAGCAGCAAGCCGAGGTCTTTAGCAAGCTCAGATGAGTCTTCTCGGACAATTGCAGATAACACCGTTTACTCTGCGGTCTGGAAAGAGATCCTCATCATGTCTGTCGATCCGCACCCTGCAATCTCAGAGAATGCCTGCGTCATTGTGGATTACGTTCTCGAGGCACTTGTGCAGTCCCCTCTGTCACCTTTGGTGCTCCCGATCATGGACTTCATGGTGCACAACAAGAGTGCTGGTCCTTTTCCCAGCCGTCAGCCCCATTCAGATCTCGGGGCGCCCTCTTCGCAACCATCCAGACCATCAACACCGCCAACTCCCAACAGAGAAGGCTATCTCTCGTTGGGTCTCAAACGAACAGCCAGTATCGCCGCATCGCTGTTCAGCTTCGGAGACGCTCCTCCTTCACACAATGATTCACCCCCCAAAGTGCCTGCTCGTGCTTCGACCTTCAATGACCAGCGCTTGGCGGTGAGGTCAAAGTTACCTGATGGCTGGCAGTCAGAGAAGGAATCGCACACTCCAGCTCAATCTCTTCAGCTCGGCCCAAATCGCGTTCCTCCACCAAAATATTTCAAGCGTCGTAACGCGAACGAGACTGCGCAAATTCCACTAAAGAGCAAGTTCTTTGACTGGTCGGTTGAGTACTTCCGCGAACCACAGATGAAACCAAGCGAAGCGGACGAGCCTGGTAGCACAGATTATAATCAACGACTCTGGCGGAGGAATCGCAATGATCGGATCATTGCCAAAACCCAGCCACAGAAGGAGGTAGCTGGAAGTAACAAGTGGGACAAAGCGAAGGCCTTCTTCAACGCTGGCATGCAGCCGATGAAGCTGTGCTTCCATCAGTTTGAAGAACAGATTGTTGTCACCGATGACACACACAACATTGGGTAAGTTCTTCATCATCATCCAACCTTGAAGTCCACTAACAACCGTTGCAGAATCTTCGACTGGAAGCACAAAGTACCGATCAATCGATTTTCGAACGGAAACCCAACAGGCTCGAAGATCACAGAAGTTCGCCTTATCAATGAAGACGACCAAGCTCTTCTCATGACGGGTTCATCCGACGGCGTGTTGAAGCTATTCCGGCATTACGAGTCACCTTCCTCCGCCGAGCTTGTCACTGCTTTCCGGGCGCTCACTGATCTTGTACCCAGTAATAAGAACGCCGGCCTTGTCTTTGATTGGCAACAAAGCCGCGGTCTCATCCTCGTGGCGGGCGACGTCAAAGTCATTCGAGTTTGGAATGCTGGAACAGAAATCTGCACTGCGGACATACCTGCTCGATCTGGCTCATGCATCACAAGTCTGACATCCGATCAAGTTGAGGGTCACATCTTTGTGGCATCATTTGGTGACGGCGCCGTTCGAGTCTACGATCAACGTGAAAAGCCAGCTACAGCCATGGTCCGTGTCTGGAAGGAGCACAAGCAATGGATCACCAATGTACATCTTCAGCGCGGTGGCCAGCGCGAACTCGTCACCGGTTGTCGATCCGGCGAGGTTAAACTATGGGACATGCGTTCGGACAAGTCACTCCGTACGATCGCGACCACCAAGCGCGACGAGACGCTCAAATGTCTCAGTGTCCACGAACACGCTCCTGTGTTCGCGGTTGGGACGAGCAGGCATACCGTCAAGTTGTTCAACACTTCAACAAGTCAGTCGTTGAGCGAGTTCGAACCGTATAGCAGCTTTTTGGGGCAAGGTAGGAGCAAGCCGATCGCATCGACGGCGTTCCACCCGCATCGAATGATGATTGCTGGGACTGCCGTTGGCGACAGTCACGTTCTTATACATGCATGCAACAAGGAGGAGGCGGCACCACCGAATCCATTTGGTGGCGATGGCATAGTGCAAGAATGGGATGCACTAGTCTGATGGACGGGAGGAGAATAGTCCCGATCGGTAGCGATTCTTGTTGGATTGGTTCTCGAGCGTAATTATGGGTTGGTTAAGGGAGCGGCATGTCATGATGGGATGCGAATGCTAGGTGCTGAGGAGTTGGAGTTGTCTAGGTACTAATGAGTGGATTCAGATTGCATTTCTGTTGGGCATATCACCATCAGCGACGGAGTACATACCATACCTAGCTAATATTCACAAATTTTGGGACCCAGGTAGCACTATAAATTGATTATATATGTAATATTCACAAATTGCAGTGTTTTCGCCTCAGATAGTTTCGAGCTCCGACAGCTTGTCGACAGATGGTGTTGTTGAGGCATGCTCCACCATGAATTGAATCGGTGGTCGGAAGTCACGATATCAATAACCCAATTCGGCTAGACTCATATTTACGTCATGGTTGATGGATATTGCTGACCACGAACCTCGGGACAAACAACTGCAGAACTCCCATCTATCCATCCCATAGTCGTCCAAGCAGTAGTCATTCTCTAGCTACATCTAAGCTCATCAAGTCCAAACTTTCAAAATGCCTCAAGACAGTTCAAGTTCAGACACCCCGCTAGCAGCAGCGGAAAACCAATACTTCTCCCTCAACCAACCCCCCAAAGAACTAAAAACCCATCTCACCCTCGCGCGCGCCTTCATAGACCGACACGCCGCCGACGGACGGCGAGTCGCCCTCGTGACTTCAGGCGGAACGACTGTCCCACTGGAAAACCAAACAGTCCGCTACATCGACAATTTCAGCGCAGGCACGCGAGGAGCCACGAGCGCCGAGTACTTCCTCGATGCCGGCTATGCAGTAATCTTCCTGCACCGTCAATTTTCTCTTCTTCCATATTCACGACATTACTCCCATAACACACGTTCGTTCCTCGACTTCATGGGCCTGGACGACAGCGGCCGCGTCGTCGTCAACGACGAGCACCAGGAGCAGATGGCCAAAGTGCTGCGGCAGTACAATCAAGCCAAGAAAGATAACACCATCTTGATTTTGAGTTTTGTCACGATTACCGAGTATCTCTGGCAGCTGCGGGAAGTAGCCAAGCTGATGCGGCCGCTGGGCAGCGACGCGCTGTTCTACCTCGCGGCGGCCGTGAGCGATTTCTTCGTGCCTCAAGATCGGATGGTCGAGCACAAGATCCAGAGCGGAGAGGCGTTCAGCTCGAAGCACGACGGGGAGAAGGGCACCAGACCACCGGCTGCCCGGACGGAGGGGAAGAGTTTGGTGATTGATCTGGAGCCGGTTCCCAAGTTTTTGAAACAGCTGGTGGATGGGTGGGCGCCTGATGCTATGATTGTGAGTTTCAAGCTCGAGACGGATCCGTCGATGCTGGTGAAGAAGGCGAAGTACGCTGTTGACAAATACGCGCACAACCTTGTTATTGGCAATTTGCTGTCGACGAGGAAGTGGGAGGTTGTGTTTGTGGCGGCAGATGAGGAAGAGAAATGGATTAGAGTGCCGCGTTATAGAAGAACAAAAAGTGCTTCGGGAATCGAGTCTTTGGTGGGGAAAGCCGGGGGCACTGAGCCTGAGACGACGAAAGAAAGTTCACACGAGTTCCACGGCGAGCCCGCCATTGAGATTGAGTCTCTTATCATCCCCGAGGTTGCGAATATGCACAGTAGCCTGATATCACGTGGAGGACCAAAGATCCAACATCACTCGAAACCACCGGAATGAAGGACTCCCACTCGAGCACTCAGAACGATACAGCTTGTTTGAAAATGCGCATTGAGTATTCATTCTAGTGATTAACATTACTCTATCCCAATCGTACTGTCCTTCCGAAGATCCTCTATCTACAAAATGATGCGCCACTGGGACGTGACGTGCCTCATCTTCTCGCCCCAGAAGTATAAGGGAAGCGCAAGCCCGACAAGAGCGACGTACAAACCGGCTTGAGTGCCGAAGCTGTCGACGTAACCGACTTCGGTGACCCAGGGGACGACGCCGTACAAGAAGCCTGGAACAGGTTAGCATATCATCTTGGGACGATTGAGTGGATTGTACTCACCGAAAGCGACGACATTCTTGAGACCGTTGACGAGGAGCAGAGCATCTGGCGCTACTGGATAATAGCAATCGCTCACGTAGGTCATACCGATGACAGGGACCTAGAGAATCTGAATTAGCCTTCTGCGGAACGCAGAAGAGCTCTTCGGCTTCTGTACTCACGGCAGTCAATCCAACCGCAACCATGCCATATCCAAAGAACAAGGTGGTCCAGTGCATCACATTTTGCACACCATAACCAAAGAGGAGGCAACCAGCGGGAGCGATCAAGATGGGGATGATGACAAGAACCAAACGGGTCTCAGGCTGGAAGACACCATTGTTCTTCTTTGCCCTCCAGTCAGAGTAGCGATCGACCATCCAGCCACCAGTGAAAGAGCCGACGATGTTTCCAATGAGACCAGGAATGTTGATCAACCCGTTGATGGCAGGACCCCAGTTGTACGGAGGCGCTTGCAGGACGAAGCTGTTGAGGATGTTGATGGCGACGACCCACGCCAGACTGACCGCGTAGCCCAAGAATGCCCACATGATTGCCGGGTAGACGATGAGGGGAAACGGGCGGAGGAACATCTCGAGCAGATTGACATCCTTGGCTGTGCCGTTCCATAGTCTCATCTCTTGCATCCAGGTCTTCTTGGGGATTTGGTTGGTCTGTCCTTCGTCCGGATGAGGGACTTCATTCGCAGCAGCACTAACCGTCTTCTCCGCGGCGACCTCCTCCGCCTCGGAAGATTTCATACTCGCTCCATCGACCGCCGTCGCCATGGCCTTGTTAACATCGCGATCATACTGCGTTTCAGGGACGAAGAACAGCACTGCCAAAAAGTTCAAAAACACAAGGCCGAACGCATGCCACTTGTGGACCCTCCAACTCGTCTTCTCGACAATAGCGCCACAGATCAACGGCCCGATGGTGTTTCCTCCGGAGATGAAGCTCATGTAGATGCCCATCTTGGTGCCGCGCTCGTGCACGAAGTAGAGGTCATTGACAATAGCGGCACCGAGCGCCTCAGTCGAGCTGCCCGCAAACGCAGCAATGATATTACTCCACAACAGACTCTCAAAGCTCTTAGCCACCGCGCCCCACAAATAACACAAACTCAGCAAAAGACTCGCAAACACAAAGACGGGTCTCTTGCCAAAATAGTTGGCGAGCGGCACCCAGAAGAAGTTGAAGACGCCGAGGACGAGGATGGGCCAGAGCAGCAGGTCCGAGGTTTGCGCTTGGGTTTTGTCGAACTCGAGAGAGATGAGGTAGAAGGCGGAGGAGAGGCCGCCGATGGCGTAGTTGGCGAGGAAGGTGAAGGCGCAGACGGAGAGGAAGGCGGTGTGTTTTTTCCAGGCGGGCCAGCGGAGGGGGTCGTTTGGGTCGTTGGGGTTGGGGTGTGGGAGGAGGATCAGGGAGGTGGATGTGTTGGCGTCTGTGGCTGCTGTGGGATGGTCAATTCCGTGTTCGATTGATTTCTTCTCGTCTTCTTTCAAGTTTGGAGGGATTTTGGGATGTCTGAACGGTTGTAGTTGGACTTTGAAGAAGTAGAAGACGTACGTTGGCGCAATTGAACAGTCCCTTCCGTCTCATCCAGCTCCTTGAGCGATTTCAAGTGGAAGTTGAACATTTTCAAAAGCTTTGCTCGGACAGGTTTACAATTCCAGCTATCGCAATTCGGAATCGCGTTCAGGACGAATTCAATATCCAATGCCACACCCAATCCGTGCTCTTTACACTGACAGCCGAAGTCGCGGAAGCAGAAACAGAAGCAGGAGAAGGAGACGAAGCGGACTCCGGCGCGACTTTATCCATGAACCACACCGTGCCGTTGAAATCTACCTGGTATAATTGGGTACGCGGGAATAGGGTAGTAGTGCGAATCGACACGCGACACCCCCCTAGCCTAAACCAGGCCACCCGACTTCTCTCATATACTTACAAAATTAGCATCCGGAGTGGAAACCGCATGTCCGCAAGGAGCATTTCCAATCACCGAAAGGCTATCAAGTATCGGATAGGTGGGCAGGAACTTGGCTTGCATCTCGGTGTGGTTGATTTCCAGTGCTTGACTGCTTGTAACCCCTGGTGGCTGGCGGGGAAGAGCTTGGTTGGAGGTACAGGAGGCGGATCCCCACCATTTGCCGATCGGATCGGGTTACGGTTGGAATCTTTTGGCTTTTGTTGGCGTATTGAGGCTTGAAGATGTGGTTTGTGAGGGTTGCTGATTATTAATACTCGGCTTTTCATGGTTGTTGATGGAGTTGTTTGTTTGAGCTGATCTGGATGGTCTGGTCGTGAGGTTTCGCTTGTATAGAGTAGGAGGAACCTGGCCCCTCGACAGTCAGCGACTGGGAACGTGAGGACTCTAGAGATGTACTCCGTACAGTACATACCTACACCACCTTATACGCGTATAACTGTGCTAGGTATCACTTGGTCGCCTTGATCATCGTTGACATATCATCCTAGCCAACCCACCTAGGCAGCATCCTGCGATGTGATGCGGCTATCATCAGAAAAATCCATCTCCGATACTCTATCTTGAACATGTCTTCCCACCACAGGCATTTCCCGCGAGCTCCAAAAATATCCCAAGTTAATTCGTCGCCCAAGTTTTCAAAGGCTCACACATACGCCTCTTCAGCACAAATTCACCTTCTTTTAGACTCCGCTGCATCGACTATCCTCAACCGGACCCTCTGGCGTCATACCTCCAGTGGGCTTGCCATGAAGAATCGTCACGTCCAAGCAACTCCTCTCAGCTGACCAGAGATCAAGACATATTTCCTAAGACGACGTCGCAGAGTGACGCTCTAAAACACCGACATTGCACCTGTACCATGGTGCTGAAGACTCGATGAGGGTGCTTTTGAGTATGCTGCTTGATTGTCGGATTCTGTTCATGCTGAAGAAACATGGCCAGCGGTGCTGGTTGGAGACGAGACAGGGATGTGTCTCTGCTGAATCTACGGAGTATTGTCTCGAACATGTCGAACATCTCAGATACACGCAACCTCGCGGTTGATTCCATGGTGGTGCCGCTATGCCGGGCTCAACTCCTGATGGTGATGGATGGAGCTGGCGTGGTCAAAGGCCAACTTTCAATAAGGAATATGGAAGACGAAATGGCGAAGCAACCCCGAGCATTTCAGAACTTCTCTAGCAGGGCGGACAAAATTGTTCAATGCTAAAAATCAAACTAACAGCGTTCATGGTTTCTGCCGCTCCAGCAACTCTCCGACCTCTCTCAAATTTCCCATTTCTCTGTTGTTTTCTCACTTCCCACGAGAAAGCCAGTCGAAGCGTGGAAATCCTGTTTACCATTCCGCTCTTCCCATCCTCGTCGCGTCTCGCATTCTTTCCGCATATGCCATTTTCTTTCCTGCCGCTGCACCATCGCACAACATACAGCAGACGCATATCAGACGTTTCCCCCCACCGTACAGCGTTCGACCAGCCTCTTCAAAAATAAATAGAGTCTTCATGCGTTTTCCGTCAAAAAAGACGGGAACATTTCCAGCGCCATTGTAACTCGAAGGGCTGACGAGAGTTCTGTCGCCCCACAAGGCTCCGTTTCCTGAGCGCCGTTCATCCCTTGCGTCCCATTCTTCAACGCCCCATCTCAAACCCTTGTCCAAGCAGCAGCACAACAACGTAGCAAGAGATCGCTCCACCCTACGTACTTCGCCATCTCTTGCCCTCCTCCCCGCTGCTGGTAAACAAGGGTGAACCCACTTCACCGCCCAAAAGCGGCAACGGCGAGACTTTGTCTCTTTGCATAAATCCGGGGTTCTGGGGCGGTGGTGACACTTTTTCTCATCTTTCGACAGACGTGCGTTGCCCTCCATTTCACTCTCTCTCCCCCCAGCCCATCCCAGATTCCCCGACTAATGTGCTGCAAAGCAGAGGTTGGTTGGGTCAGAAAAAAAGGTGTTTACTAGCCCCCCTTGATTTGTTGTAGAACGGGGCGGCGGGGAACCAAAACTCGCCTTGTTTTGTTCGGATAGCCGCGTATATATCCCTTCTCCCTGTCGTTTTCTGATTTGTCGTCTCTTTTTCGAGTTTATCTTCATTATCCATCAGCCTGTCGTGTGGCATCGTTGTTGTGCCGCGTCTCTCCCGTCCGGTCGTCAGCCGTTGCGTGTTGTGTGTGGGTGGTCCTTGCTCTCCTGTTTTGATAATTACCCTTACCATTTCCCTCCATTGTAATGATGACGCCTCCGGCGGATGGGTCTTTGATGAGGCCATTGGATCTTATCCCTCCTCCAAACCCTTTCGCGAAGAATGGCTCTCTCTCTGCTACGTCACATCGACCTATAGAAAGGTCTCCTCTTCGCAATGTCTTCACGACTTCTTCCAACAGCCTCGTAGGCAGCCCAAGTCAACCCTTCTTGGACTGCGGATCACGCGCCGATGGCTCTCCGATTATTCCCTCCACACCGACCAGCGAGAACACACAACTCGCAACGCCGCCATCCTCACCCAAGAGCGTCGAAGAAATCTGGGATGAAGGCGAGCAAAGAGCACGGAAGAGGGAGAGAGGGTTCGTCCCATCTCCCCTCGACTTAACCCTCCCAATCCGCCCACCATGTCCACGACCGGGATCCAGCGGAACCCTCATGAACCTGTACTCGAGCTACTCTCGAGACTCCCACAACATCCCAGCGGGCCCACTACCATCGCCACTGTCAGACACCAGTTTCGACCAGACACAGGCGCTGCTGCAACCATTGTCCAGAACGTCGACTGAGGAGAGCATCATCACCATCGCCAAGCCACAGAGCTGTCGCCGTAAACCAGTCATGGCTTCGACTTCAAATACCCGTAAAGCAGTTTCTGGAGAACAACAACAACGACACCAACACCACCAAGACAAAAACAAAGACCGATCCTCCAACGACGCCGAACGCCCTCCCCAACCACCTCCCCACTTCCACAAACCAACCGGGAAACGCCAACCCGCCAAACCCCCACACCACCACCCCTCCTCCCCGCCCTTCTTCGGCCTCTCCATCGACTCTCCCTCCTCGTCTCCCAGTCCCGCGCCGCGGTATCCCTCGTCCGCCTCCGCCCAGTCCCAGTCCCAATCCCAAACCCAAACAGCAGCAACAGCAGGTCCAACAGGCTACCGCACACGCCCGTCCACCCGGGCGCGAAAACCCACTTTCCCGCCTCCCTCGGCGCAACCAATGCAACTGACGCTCTTCCCGCCCTCTCCGCCTTCCTCGACGCGTTCGGCCAGTTCGGCGATGAGTGCCACCACCACCACTCTCATCGGCGACACTTCTGCTTGCTATTCCTTGTATAGCGCCGGCGGCAGAGGTGGAGGGGTCGAGAAGGCTAGTCGGCGGTTGCAAGAGATTGGGATGAGTGTTCATAGGAGCGATGGTGGGGGTGGGCTGGGAGAGACGGAGCCGAAAAGTTGTTTTGAGTGGGATCGGGGTGAGGATGAGGAGGAGGAGGGGGTGCTGAGGAATGTGTTTTCGAGACGCAGTCGGGAGAGTAGTAGAGATGAGAGGAGAGGATGGGGAGTTGTTTTAAGAGGGCCTTTCGGTTGTGGGTGTGCGGGGAGGAGAAAGTGATGGATTGGAGGGGGTAATGATGAGGATGGCTGATAATGACGGACGACGACGATGATGGAGGTTCATGATTGCGATGGTAGGATTGGGTGTTGGGACGACTTTTGTGGATCAACTGTCTTTTTCACGATTTATACGCTGCTACGATATGATGGAAGGATTGGTAGACAAGCTCTTGTTTTGCGGAGGCTTTCGGTGATGCATTTACGGCAAAGACAAAAGCATTTTTTAGAAGGTGGAAAAGTAGGGGAGAAGTTTGAGAGCAGTAACTTATCATTTCGGTCAGGACATAATTATATAATGGAAAAATTGAGTTGGCAGTTGATGTTTCGAATACTTCTTTCGTTGATGAGATACTCGTTCGAGCATCGCCTTTGGATCTCTCAATAATGGTTAATTGGTTTTTGGCATGATTCGCTCCATGACGACCACTTCGCTCCCATCAGTATGCCACACCTGGAAGACTGACACACTGAGGAGCCGCGAGATGGCGTGGGTGGCTACTGCCCTTGCCACCCCTTCAAAAGGTCTTTGCATGGACGGGACCACCTAGCCACTGTTGTCGTGCTGCTGCAGGCTGTGCGACAACGTGTACGACGGGCGGCGACGAAGAGGGTGGCCTTGCATGCCCACCCAAAGTTCATAAATTGAAGAGGTTGGGAAGCAACCCAGGGACTTTTTGAAAGTTCTGGACTTCAAGTTCCAGGCGCCTAGGAAGCGACTACGATCGAGGAGATGGATCTGGATCCAACTTACGTCTGGAGAGCTTGTTCGAAGATGGATTTTTCGATCATGCAAGACGATCATCTCCCAGTCCCAGTAGAGTCCCGCATGACGCACTCTGCAACATGTATTGAGACATGCAGACCATCGTGGGCAGCTACAGGAAACATGTTCTGGTTGGACGGGCGGATCTCAAAGCTCACTGTAAATGCGGTCAACAGGCGCTAACCGGCTCTACAGATGGTACTACAACGTCAACGAGGCATTCGCACACGGCCGACACGAGATTCTGACAGCTGTCAACGGCGTGTGGGAAAAGCTAGAGCTGGCACGGCAGAGTGGTGTGTCTTGATGATTGGCCTACATCTCAAAGCGCGCATGTGGTCTCGACGATGGAGAAGAGGCTTGGCCTGTGAGGTGAGATCGCTTCTTGAGCAAAGATGGGATCTTCGGCGATTTCGGCCTTTGAGGTAATGGATTCCAAGCGAAAAAGCTGCTGACGGAGGTGTTAGGTACTTGTGGCTCGCCAGGACTGCCAGGGACGTGATGGTTGGTCTGGCAGCAAAGCAACGCCGATGTCAAGGGAGACGATAAACAGGTAATGGCTCAGCGTTGCTAGCATCCATTGCGAGTCTGCGACCAAGCATTGGTGCATTGGGGTAAATTGTGCCGTCATGTGCATAGCCATGGCTGAAGTGTTGATGCAGTCGAAGACGAACTGTCAGAGACCAAAACGCGAAAAAAGGTGCGCACAATTACTTGTGCAATTTTTGGTCTGCTTAAGTATCCGAAGTATCCGACACGAACTGAAAGACGAAGATAGCAGAGCAATCCGGGACAACAGCAGCTGACATAGCGAAAAGGAAGTGCTGGAATTTTGCATGGTAACTGCAGAGCCGCGAAATCAGAGAAGACGACAAATTTGATGGAAAAGAGGTGGACTTGAGAAGTTGAAAATTGGAGTCGAGAGATGGAAAGATCAGGAGGGAAGATAAGCTTTCTGACGCTATACCTGTTCCTGACAACCGACAGGTTGATGAGAGCTAATCCGTTCCGGTAGCCAGAGCGCAGATCGTTGGACCGAATCCGAACCTCACATCTCATCACCATCATAACGCCTTGTTGGTGTTGGATCTCTCTCCAAACCCGCCATCGATGATCAAACAGAGACCTTTCGGCTATGCCGACTCATCGAGACAAACTTGTCGCTATCATCACGACGCGATGGTGCGGGCTGAGGATAGTTGTCCCCCAATATAGGAAAAGGCCAGTCCAACCATCATGAGAACCTCGTCTTCCGGACTCTTACAGCATCTCAATCCTGCGCTGGTATCAACTTTGTTTTCTCATGGAGATACAACAGTGGAACGTCCTGGAATTTCAAAGCTCGGGATGCTGCATGACGGGGACAGCTACTCGAGGGTACAGTGTAGCCTCCGGTACTCGGATGGTGATATGTAAGTGGAGGTGGATATTGCAGTGGTAGATGCGACGATGCAGCTGTGGTGCTGCGATGGGGGAGTGGTTGCTAGGTGACTCGAAGCATCTGTTTGTTTGATGATTTGTTGTACGCGACGTGTGCCAGCTGGAGTGCTGGAGTGCTTGTCCTACGTGATGCATGCACCGCATCGTCACTTCCTCAACTGCTCGCACCTTCCAACTTCTTCAGACCAGCCCGTGCTCTGCAATTCCCCTCTCGCTCTTCACGAAATCTCTGCGTCGTCTCCTCTCTTTCCCTCGTCCATCACCTCCACCACTCGCCATTCCTCAACTCCACCCGCTCTGCAAGCACACTCCCCGAAATACCCACATACGCTCCTTTTCAATCGTCAGGTACGTCCACCAGCAGCCGAGCAGAGCGCCCGTCCTCTCCAGATCGTCCCGTTGCCGTGTGCAACTCGATTTCCCCAACATCTTCACCCTCTCCTCTGCACCCAAACCCACACTCACGTTCCCCCAACATCTTTCTGCTCGAGCAGTCGGATACCTGTTTACCTTGCAGATTTCTTCCTGCATTGGCCCTTACAGAGCACTTACACTTCAGACTTTGACAGTTTCCTCATACACGTCCGCAATGCGGGTATCCATCCTATCGCTCGGCCTCTGTGCCAGCGTGACATCAGCAAACATCATCTTCAACTTCGTCCAGCCGACCTGCAACCACACCACCCTCGGATATACTGGTTGCCTCCAAGGCCAAGTCTGCACCGAGGACGACACGTAAGTCTCTGCTCTGGAGTCCCCCCATGCAGCATTGTTGACCCAAGACTAGATGCAAGCCGGCGCCCCATCACGATCTCTATCCCAAGTCGTTCCAGCGCGAGAGCACACCACAGTCCACCAAGCGCCAGACTGGCTTCTCCACTGACGGGAAGTGTGGTCCTCTCAACGACGGTCTTCTGTGCGACCCGCACAGCGTGGCATACACTGGAACATGCTGCAGTCAGTATGGCTGGGTGAGTAAGACCTTCACCATGCATGTATCCCCCTCTGACATGTGCAGTGCGGCAACACTGGAGCTTATTGTGGCAACGGGTGTACCTCTGGATGTGATGGCGGAGTCTCGACTGGACCGGTACCCGCTCCGCCTGGCGACGGTACTTCACCGCCTCGACCCGATGGACGTTGCGGTGCAGAGTTTGGCGGAGCCACTTGCGATCCCAATGGTGGCTTTGGAAAGTGCTGTTCTCAGTATGGGTATGCCGAACTACGTTCCCCTCAGCTCTTGGCACCATCTCTAACAAACGTAGCTACTGCGGCAATACGGAGGACCATTGTTCGTCTTCCAATGGCTGTCAGAATGGATGCTCTGGTTCTGATCCCACCACACCCGACGAGCCTGCAGACCCAAGTCCATCCGCTTCTGCTACAGGTTCCTTGGAGCCAGTGCTGCCAATGCCCACGCAAGGCTCAGGTACTGGAGGACCAGAAACCACCGACGGCAACTGCGGAGCCAATTTCGAAGGGACCGTTTGTGGCGATTGGCATCTTGGGGCCTGCTGTTCAATGTGGGGCTACTGTGGAAATACGTACGTCGAGTCCGTCTATTTGAAAGCCAACCAGTTGACTGACCTTATGCCAGAACCGACCATTGTGGTTTGGGATGCCAATCCGGTCCTTGCCTCGCCGGCACCACCACTGCAGCCCCTGGTCCTAGCCCTGCTCCCGCTGCTCCTCTTCCTGGCTTTTTCGACATTATCGGCGAATCTGGTGTTCCCGCCATGCATGCTGGCCTCATGCCCAACGGCAAAGTCGTCTTCCTCGACAAGGTTGAGAACTACGCCCAAATCAGGCTCCCCAATGGCCGCTATGCGTACTCCGCCGAATACGATCCCGCCGACAACACTTTGACTCCCTTGGCCTACAAGACAAATGCTTTCTGCTCGGGTGGAATCTTCCTCGCTGACGGACGTTGGGTGTCGCTGGGCGGAAATGGGCCTCTCACTGATATCGACCCCACCGTTGGCGACGGATTTGATGCCGTTCGATACTTGGCTAGGTCTACTGATGGCAGCTTGGATGGCCGGGATTGGTCGGAGCCGGGGAACAAGCTCGCCAGCGCGCGGTGGTATGCCAGTGCTCAGATCATGGGCGACGGAAGTATCTTTGTCATCTCTGGCAGCTTGAACGGCATGGATCCGACCCGACCGGAGAACAATAACCCTACCTTCGAGATGCTCAACCCAGATGGCACAACTCAAGGCAACAACATCCCCATGGACATCCTGGTCAAGGCTCAGCCATACTACATGTATCCATTTGTACATTTGCTCCGGGATGGATCAGTGTTTATTTTCACCTCGAAATTCTCAGAATTGTTTGCTCCGGGGACCAACGTCACAATCCGCAAATTCCCTGATCTCCCAGGAACTTACCGCACCTATCCAAACAGTGGAGGCTCGGTCCTTCTGCCTCTCTCCAGCGCCACGGGCTATGACCCCGAGGTAGTTGTGTGCGGCGGTGGTGCCTATCAGGACATCAGCTCACCAACTGATCCATCCTGTGGACGCATCGCGCCATTTGCTCCAAACGCGCAGTGGGAAATGGATTCGATGCCCGAAGGTCGTGGCATGGTCGAAGGCACCCTTCTTCCTGACGGCACTGTGGCCTGGCTCAATGGTTGCGGTCAAGGCTCGCAGGGTTTCAACCTTGCTGCAGACCCAACGCTCGAGGCCTTGATTTATGATCCCACCAAACGATTGGGCCAACGCTGGACGACTGGCGGTTCCAGTACGATCCCACGTCTTTACCACAGCGTCGCTCTTCTCATGCTCGATGGTACCGTGATGGTCGCCGGCTCCAACCCCTCTGAGCAGCCGACCTTCGGACCTTCACCGCGGGACCCATACTACACCGAATTCCGTGTTGAACGTTATACGCCGCCGTACCTCCAGGGCGACAACGCCAACAAGCGCCCTTCGAATGTGGTACTCTCGTCCAAGACGCTCAAGGCCGACGGGTCGTCATTCAACATCCAGTTCCAGTCGTCAGCGAGTGTGGATGACATCAAAGTCAGCTTGTACTACGAGGGATATGTTACACATTCGGTGCATATGGGTCACCGAATGGTCTTCCTAGACGTCTCGGGCTGGCAGCCAGCGGCGGGAGGACAGACGGTCACGGCCAAGATGCCGCCGAACAGGAACATTGCACCGCCAGGGCCGTACGTGGTGTACGTGGTGGTCAATGGAGTGCCGAGCATGGGCCAGTTCGTCATGGTATCCTAATCCGACCACATGCGAACGATATGAGGGGCAATCTGCGAAAGACAATGATATGGATAACAAGACAGGTGGATTAGGATTGAGTATGCTAATGGCAATGTCAGACTACGGGAGAGTCTCAAAAGTGTGGTTTTTCTTTCATGAACATAGCTTCGCCTGGCGGCTGGTGGACGTCAAGGAACGAGTGGCAGTGACAGGTGCGCCGCATGTAGCATGAGTTAGGTAGAGGTTGCTACAAAAAATCACACAACTATGAAACAGTCGCGATCAAACGCCGTGTACACCCTTTTTGCGGGTGAGGCTGCTCGGGATAACTTCGGCGAGGCACGAACTATGGCCACGAGCGGTTAGAGGAAGCAGGAAATCTGGGGTTGGAATTTGGGAGCGCCCCTGCTTGCTCGCTAGCGCGAGAAGGGTGCGATAGGAGGCGGAGGCGTCGTGTGGTGGTGGTGGTGTCGCCGTGTCGGTGTCGGTGACAGGTGTGCCCACTTCCAACATCTATGCATGTGATGAAAACCTTGAACGCCCAAGTCTCTCTTGATGTGACATGTTGAGAGTGTCTTTGTTTGTTTGGCTGTCTCGTTGATGGGCAGAGTCGAGGGTGGAAGCGTGCATAGAGTACCACCGTGAAATAGATGTACTTCGCGGTACCTGAGCCCTTCCCGGGCGATGCGCGCTGCTGGCCGGCGACCTGGGTCTGTCCCTAATTAAGATACGGCTCCCTGGCCATATTATTGCCTAGGTACCTTGAAGTAGAGTAGACGGCGGGAGCACAGCCAAATCAGGAGGAATTGGAAATAAATGTAGGTACCTAGGTACGAGCTGCAATACGACGTCTCGCTGTCTCGCAGCAACGAATTGCGGCCGCGAGAGCGCTGGTTGAGTCTACTTAGTTAGTGAATGGACGGTGCATGCTGCTGGCGATGCTGCCCGAATGTGACCAATCAAGGCGCGAGGTCAGTGGTTCTGGAGGTTTAATGGGAGTCGGGACATTTCCCCTGTTGAAGCGGCCGCTAAAGCATCTCCTGAGACCAGACCAGAACTCTCCAACTTTGACAACCTCCACCACCTCGCGACTCTCCACCCTCACCCTCACCCTCACCTCACCTTCACCACGTCCACCACGTCCGCACGGCCGCATTGATCCTTCACCCATCGCTCACGCGCCCGCGCCCGCCAGTCTCCTGCCCGCGGCCGTCTTCGAAGCGTCTCGCAGCCCTGCGCCGCACGTCAATGATCGACCGCGACACTCTGTTACAAAATATTTGGCCCTGCCCAGCCTCCCTCCCATTCCACCCGCGAAACCACAACGCCTGCGCCCGCGACCCTACAAGCGCTGCCCCGACTGACGCGATCCTCTCCCCTCCTTCAATCGGTCTGCTCTGCATGCGCTTCGCCTGATCGCCTCGCTGGTGCAGCTCCTGCTTAGAGGCGCACACGCCGCGCTCTCCCCTCCTCCATCATGTCTTTCCTCTTTGGCAAGTCCAAGAACAAGCAGAATTCCGCCCTCCCTGCCGCCTCAAGAAACATCACCTCCGCACATGGCCAGAATGGTGGTGGCATGGTCGGCAGCAGAGACGGCTCCGGCTCGGACAGCAGAAGCGGCGGTTCCAAAACAGTGTCTCCCACCCCGGGAGTGGGCAGCGTGAATGCCTCACTCAACTCGCTCGCTGGGTCTACGAGTCCGGAGCCAAAGGCTGGCATTGCGACCATGGATCCTAATGCAAGTGCACCCACACCGCTCTTTAACAGTTCACCAGTTTTTCCAAGTTTCCGTTACCCCATGCCGCAATCTGAGCATTCAACTAACAGTCGCCATTCTATTCAGGCCGCCCCAAGTTCCTCAGCAGGCCCTGTCACTCGAGTCGCTGGAGACTCGCCCTACCCGTGGTCACAACGCCGATTGACCTTCTCAGCTGGCGCGAATCCCTTCCCTCGATATGGAGCTGCAGTCAATTCTCACGCGTCAAAAGAGGGTTGGATCTACCTGATGGGAGGCCTCATCAACAGCACAATGGTCAAAGGCGACTTGTGGATGGTGGAAGCTGCAAGTGGGAACATGACTTGCTTCCCAGTGAATACTCCCTCTGAAGGCCCTGGACCCAGGGTCGGTCACGCCAGTCTGCTGGTCGGCAATGCCTTCATCGTCTTTGGAGGCGACACGAAAATGGGTGATGAAGACGTCCTTGATGACACGCTATACCTTCTCAATACTGGTAAGTCTGGAAATTTCTCTCAATCTTCTGGACTCGAACTGACGCGGTCACTTGCAGCTACGAAACAATGGTCGAAAGCTCTGCCGGCAGGGCCCCGGCCAGCCGGCCGCTACGGTCACACGCTCAACATTCTCGGATCCAAGATCTACATCTTTGGTGGCCAGGTGGAAGGCTACTTCTTCAACGACTTGGTCGCTTTCGACCTCAACGCGCTACAGGTAGCCGGTAATAAATGGCAAATTCTAATACCGAATGGCCGAGACGGCGGTAATGGCGGCCCAATGCCACCACCCAGGACGAACCACAGCACCATCACTTGGATGGACAAGCTCTACTTGTAAGTTGTCCTGCAGGACTAAGTCGAAACTTCACTTACTGACATATCACAGGTTCGGTGGCACAGACGGTACTCGCTGGTTCAACGACGTCTGGACCTATGACCCACGGACAAATCAATGGGAAGAACTCGATTGCATTGGCTATATTCCCGCTCCTCGTGAAGGGCATGCTGCCGCGCTGGTTGACGACACCATGTACATCTTTGGCGGTCGCGTGCAAGATGGCAGCGATCTCGGAGATCTCGCAGCCTTCAGGATATCCTCCCGCAGGTGGTACATGTTCCAGAACATGGGCATGTCGCCCTCAGCGCGCTCCGGACACAGCATGACCGCGTACGGCAAAAACGTCATTGTTCTGGGAGGCGAACCCAGCTCTGCACCTTCTGAGGCCAAGGAGCTGAGCCTGTGCTACGTTCTCGACACCTCGAAGATCAGGTATCCCCCCAACGAAGGTGCAAGCTCTGGACAGTTGAACGGGGCTCCTTTGCGAAAGTACAGCGGCGGCGATCGTACTATGCTGGCCCAGGGCAGAGGAAACATTGCGACCGCGCAAGACCAGCCTCCACCGTCGAGGGGATCAGATGCCATTCAAAGCAATATACCGCCTGCTGGAGGCTCGAGACTACCCCGAGCCGCTGCGGGACAAGCTCCTTCTGGCCCGCCACCTCAACAGCAGCCTCCCCAGCCCCGAGCGAATGGTGCCGCTCCTGTAGATCCAACAAGATCACGCAAGAATACTGGATTCAGCCGGTCGGCATCTGGCTCCCAAGCTCAAAGCAGGACGGTGTCACGGAGCGAGTCGGCTGCCGGCTCTCGTGAGACCACGCCGACGCTCCGTGGAGAAAGTCCAGAAGACCAAGCAAAGACGCCAAAGCGAGTCAAGTCACCGCCCTTGCGAAAAGAGTCTACGGATACCACTCGTTCGGCTAGCGCAAGCGTCTCTCGAAGCGGATCAAGGAACCAACGGCAGCAACCCTCGCTGGACAGCATCGAGCAGACGCCGCGACAGTCCATGGAGAACAACATCCAAACCACAAACCGGCATGTTGAAGGCGTGGACTCTGGTATTGGTTCTTCACCTGCGCTCAGCCAGCAAAACGATGAACTCGCGCGAGAATTGGAGGCCGTCCGGGGCAAGAACGCTTGGTTCCAGAGTGAACTTGCGATCGCAAAGAAGGCTGGATACATACCCAATGGTCCCAACGTCACTTCAATGGATGAGCGGACCGCCGAGATGTTCGCCGACGATGATCGACCTCTGATCGATGCTTTGCTGAAAATGAGGGCCGAGCTTGCACGAGTCCAATCAACCATAGAGTCTCAAGGTGCCGTGTCTGCCAACAAGATCGCAGATATTGAGAAACAGCGCGATTCCGCAGTGAGCGAAGCAGCCTATGCCAAAGCGAAGCTTGCTGCGCTCGGTATTGGCAGCCAAAGTGGGACTCCTCAGCCTGATGTAGGACGTGGCATGGACACCCCCGAACCGACGGAACGCATCAACGAGATCAACCGACGGCTTGCTGCATCTCTGGCTGCCCAAACCGAACTCTCCACCAAGTCTGACAAACTTGTCTCCGAGCTCGAGGCAGAAAGGAGGGCTCGCAACCTCGCCCAAGACACTGCTGAAGCTGCAGAGAAAAGGGTGTCTGAGCTCGACATGTACAGGCAGCGCATCGCGTCTGAGGTTGAGAGCCTCCGAGCGGAACTGCATGAAGCGCAGAGGGTTGCAAGGGAAGAGGCTGCTAAGGCTGCGGAAGCTATTGCGGCCTCGCAACTTCTTGAAGTTGACCACAAAGACCTTACTGAACGGCACCGCCAGGTGTCTGAGGACACTCAAAGTCATACTTCGATCTTGGTGTCGCTTCACGAAGCGTTGGGAGCTTCCAGTGACAAGGCGACCCTACTGGAAAAGCAGCTTGAAGACGAGCGGAGTGCACGCAACAATGTGGAAGAACAACTCTCTCAGCTCCAGTCCAAACACGAAAACCATAGCAGAGACCTCGAGAACACCACGAGGAGGCTTCGGGATGCAGAAGATATGGCGTCGAAGCATGCTGCAGAAGCCACCACCCACCGCATGGCCATGCTTTCTGGGCTGAGCCGAGCCGCAAGTCGGACAGGCGATGAAGACCGAGATAGCTCGGACTCACGTGTGCAAGTGCTTCAGCAACAGGTGGAGACGGCGAACGCCATGGTTCGTAAGAACCAGGAAGCTGCCGACCTTGCCTCGGAGAAACTGCGCCGTGCTGAGGAGCGTATCGCCGGTTTGGAAGCTTACCAGGAGCAAGCCAGTCGGGAGAGCTTGACTATTCGGAAGCAGCTACAGTCGTCGCAACGCGAAATTCACTCGCACGTCCTGGACAAGACGGAACTCACGCAGCAGCTGGAACGACACAAGCTTGACAGTAACGCGACGAGTATTCAACTCAGCACCCTCAAGAACATCCTGGACGAGCGCGGCATATCCTCTTCTGTGGCGGACCGCCGGTCACGTGCATTGGATAGCCCAGGTCTCGGCTCCCGATTTGGGACTCCTGATCTCAACCGTGTCAGGGAACTTGAGCAGCAGCTCGATGCCAGCCTCAAGGCCCACGAAGAGATGCGACAGACTTTCGAAAGCCGCGAGAACGAAACCAGCCGCGAATGGGAGGAGAAGCTGGCAGCTCTGGAGAATGACCAACAGGCAGCCGTTAAATATGTGCGTGGTATCGAAAAGATGCTTTCAAAGATGAAGACGGAGCTCCAGCGCAGCAAAAATGCAAACGCGGAATTGGAAGCTAGACTTTCTAACCAGACATCGACTAATGGTGATGTTGCCTCCAGAGACCAGCCGCAGGCCGCCCAATGGGACTCCGAAAGAGAAGCCCTGCGCTCTGAAATCGCCGAGATGCAACAGAGCCTCAAGTCGTCAATATCAAGTCTCGAAGGCCAGATTGCGACGCTCAAAACTAACCTGTCGAAATCGGAACAAGAGCGTGAAAACCTCCAGCAGAGCCATGAACAGGCACAATACTCGCACCGCCAGCAGATGGAATCCGTGTCGGATCAGTCCCGCGCCGATCTTGAACACTTAAAACTCGAAAACGCAATGCTCTCCGAACGCGCCCGCGACGCAGAGAACAAGGTCCAGATGTTCCTCGACCAGTTTGAATCGAGCGTTGACAATTACCGCCGCCAATCGCGTCTCCCTGAAGGCTCCGGCGGCATGGGCCACATCAACGGAGGAAACAAGCATATGAGCATGGGCGGCGAAAGCGTCTATAGCGAAGCTCCCACCGAAACCGACACCTCGGAGACTGATCTTGGGTCCGATGACGATCGCACTTCTGGCGATGTCACGCCGTCGGCACCGAATTTCCCTGCGGTTGGTGGACAGCCGGCGCCGCTCCTCCAGGGTCAGGGCCAATCTGGAGCTTCGGCCTCTACGATAGGAGGACACTCGCGAGATCGCTCATCGACGGCACTTGATTCTCTGGCTACGGAACTCGACGCCCTGCGCACGCACTGGGAGACGACGAACAAAAACTACAGGCTGTCTGATCGGTTCGATTTTGACAGGAGTCCGCAGAGTGCTACCCCGGGCGGAGGAGCCGGAGGTGCTGGGAAGGATGATGCGGGACTCAGCGAGAGTTTGGCTAGTTGGAGGCGCAGGCTTGACATGGAGGATGAGAGTGAGGAGGATAAAGACGACAGGGACGCGCGAGTTAATGGATTGGGGATTAAGAAGAAGCCGGAGATGGAGGGTGGTATGATTTGAAGGAGGAGAGCATCGCTGGAGGGAGTAATATTCGAGGATTCTGTTTGGGGCGGTGTGCTCTTTGTCATTTCCGACATTTTTCCTTTTTCTGTTGTTGCTACTACTGGCTTGAGCTTGATGGAACTGCATATGATGGCCGGCCCCTTGGCCTGTTTTTTGTGGCTTGCATTTTGACTCGAAAAGCCGGCCTTGTCCTTGTTTCTATAGTTCCTTTTCTCTCTCAAAAACTCTTGCCGGGTAGAACTTTGAATTTTGTTCATCCTCTTCTTCTTCTTCGACAGCAACTCTCTTCTTTTGCTAGCTGGCTTGACTGTGGGGCTTTACTACTTACTGCACGCTGGCCAAGTCGTTGACCTGTTCTGTTCATTGCATTTTTGTTATGGATGGGGGATTGGTAGGTAGGTATGTAAGGAAGGGTATGACAGACGATGAAAGTATCTATGGCCTTCTTTCGGGTTTTGTTTGCGCCTTGTGGGAATCCTTTGGTGGTGTTGGAGTATTACAGTCGTGACATTTCTTTTTGGTATATCACTCTTGACTGAACTGGTTGGTATATTTTTGTTTTGTTATGGGTTATTTCTGCATGCTTTTCAAGTACCATGAGGTCGTGATACACGAAAAGGGAACATTGCGATTGATCTCTTTTCTCGGTATCTTTCAAGGCGATTGGAGTTGTGCTCTTCGAATTCTTTAATCTTTCGAATACTATCAGGGTTTTCATTGCCTTCTTACCTAGTCTTTTGTCGATTGATTCAGGTGTCGTGTTTTGAAAGTGGATTAAACATAACGTTATTCAAAGTCAACCCTCTGCGATGATGATCCGTATCAGGGGAAAGCAGTGCCCACAATATATGCTTGTGTCGGGAAACCTTTCTATGCATAGAAGTAGATATAGCGGATAGACACTTACGAATCACTTGAAACAAAGCTCGCCGCTGTCGATGGTGACAGTGGAGCCTCTGTATGTCTTTGGATTCGTGTTGGTTGTCTTGTTCTTGATTGAAAAGGGGGCTATCGAAGTGCATATACAAAGAGAACGGAGAGTGGTGTGGCGCGAGCTAGCTCGCGCCACACTGCTTTGTACTGTGATAACCAATAAACGTGACTCCCTTTGAATAGTTACCGACAGCTTCCCCTCTCTCTCGAGGTAGAAGATACTTCAAAGATCGATCTTTTCGCGAAGAAGGTAGGTTGTAAATACCTGAATACCCCCTACGAGCGCACTGGATTCAAATGCTTACTCCCAACCTTGGGCAAAACCTCGTTTAATCGGTCTGTGATTGGCCAAAAGCGAGGGGTCTACCCTGAGTTTGGATACGGATACGGGGGATCACGTGTTCTTTGGTGGTGGACTCTGGAGGGCAAGTCTCGTCGCGCGGATCTTCTAGGAGAAGTCGAATGGGGAGGGACCCCCTCCCCATACCTGCGCATGACCACCCTCCAGCTGACATATAGATAACATATCTATCTGATCGGGATGTCGATAGCTGAGGTTGGAGGTGCCCGACTTCAGCCCTACGGCCATGGCTGGTCGGTACTCTACCTTATCCTGACGACGTCTTCCGGAGACACCTCCGGTTGGGGGGTTTTTGGGCGCGCAGATCCACCACCTTTCGACCTCGACCTTGGCTACCACACTCTACCCAATCGCCACCGCTCTCAGAGTCTTCGCTCCATACGAGTACTTCTGCATCTGCACACTACGCACAAGTTGAAGTCAATAAAGGCCGGGCAAGAGACCTACTTGTACTACCGCCACACAGGAGTCAACTCCGAAATCTCAGGCCCCGATCAATTACGCCACCGGGAGATTCACGAGACTTCTCTGATTGCTTGACACGCTTGTACAGCTGGTTGAAGGTCTCATCCCCATCTTTGAGTACTTTGCAAACTGGTGTGCAACCGGTTTATCAATAACGACTTGAGTTTTTTCAGTTTCACCACCAGTGCCCACGGGCCAAGAAGCGAGTCTTGACACAGATAACTGCTCTTTCCCTGGTAGAGGGTGAGCTCACAATGGCGCCTGGAGGACGGAACGACAAGTGTCGTAAGATGACCCAAGACACGGACGACTCGAGGTCAGAGATCGGAAGTCCTTCTCAGAGTCAACATGGCTCTATGGGAGCAACGTCGATAGCTTCCGCATCTGCAGCTCCACGTCCAGGTCTCACGGCCTTCAATGCTCCCATCACCCTGAACTCGCCCCTCGAGTCGCCAACTTCAAGCCAGGCGCCCTCGATGCAGAATCAGAGTCCAAACGTTGCCGCATCGACCAAAATTGCCATTCCCCGGTGGAAGCAGGCTGATCGTCCGGCTGCTTCTGCTGTGGATAAGAAGCTCAGTCGGGTTGCCAAGGCTTGCAATCATTGCCGTGGACTCAAGATCAGGTGCAGTGGGCATAGGCCGTATTGTTTGAGGTGCCAGAAGGATACGGTTGCATGCGTTTACAGTGTAAACAAGCGAGACAAGTCGAAGAGGTAACGTTGTCTGAATTCTTTTATATGTTTGAGGAGTTTAAATTGACCCGAGATAGCGACTTGAAAATCGCGAGGAAACAGAGTGCGAAGATGGCTCGTCTTCTTCACAGCTTGATGGATCGCGCGGACCCTCACCAGCAGCAAGTCATGCTAGACCTCATCAGCCAGGTGTGTTGTGACTGCAATCATCTTGTATCATTCACTCTAATAATAACACGAATAGCAAGAAGAAGCCGAAGAAGACGATCCAGACTCGGACAAGGAAAAGCTGGACACCGGAGAGGACGACGTTGGAGCCGAAGTCGGATCGAACGAGTCCATCGATAATATCAAGGAGGACCTGGGCAGAGATCGCAGCACCATGGTCACGGGATATGTCGGTAAGAGCTCCGATCTCCAATGGTGGCAGCGTTCCAAACAGGAAGTCGAAAAATTGCATCGGCGTGATGGAGAATACGATCTCGAGGACAGGCCGTATGGTTCCCCTGGGTTGTCACTCGAGGCATCTGTCATGCGCGTGCAAGCTTCGAGAGAACGGCGTCTCCGCCAAAGACCCGAATCCCGTGCCGCCATCGCTGAATCCGACTACCATCTTGACGACGAGAACCTCTCCGTGTTCGAGCACATTGATCCGTACGAGCTGCCTGATGACACTTCTATGGTCAATTTGCATCAGCACTACCTGGACGCCTGCTCCGAGACTTTTCCTATCATAAATGCGGATCGTCTTGGAGAACTTTTCGATATTGATAATCGCAAGCTTCCGATTGCGGAAAGGGAGGACATGCGTGAGCTGACGAACCTGGAACTTGCCATTGTCAATCTGGTCCTCGCAATCGGCTCGAGGTATGCACATCTCATTAGCGAAGCCCAAGGCCAAGTCCGTGTGGATGTCCTCTACTACTCTCGAGCGAAGCGGCTTGGTCTAACGGCTAATTTTTTCATCGAGCATGCCACTTGGGAGAAGATCCAGCTTGCAACTCTCACCAGTTTCTACTTTCTCAGTATCGGCCACATGAGCCATGCTTGGATGATGACGGGACACGCTGTTCGATCAGCTTATGGCATGGGACTGCATGTCCGGAACGATGACCCTGATCTAGATCATCTGAAGAAAGAGCAGAGGATCCGGGGTTGGTGGGCTGTTTTTCTCATTGACAAGCAGGTTTCTTCCATTACAGGACGGCCGACCTCTGTCATTCCTGGTTCTTGTTCCACACCACTCCCGGTTCCTTTCAGCGAAGCCGATATCAGGTCCGAGTTGAGTCATGATGTTGTTTCCGGATGGACGGACAAAATGGCTTCCCAGAATGTCTTCCAGCAAGAGGCCGGTCATATTCAAAAAGTGGCTCAACTCGATCTTCCCCCGGATGGACAGTATCTCCAGCAGCGTATACTACTTGCCGTGATCAACCAGCGAGCAATGACCGAGCTCTATGCTCCGTCCACGACCGCAAAGTCATGGAGCGAAGTCCAATTGACTATCGTATCGCTTCTGAACCAGCTCGACGGGTGGAGAGACAACCTCCCGCCAGGGCTCAAGTACGATGCAAACTCCAAAGGTCAAAGCACGCCTGCGCGCACCCTGGGATTCCACTACAACTCCATCAAAATGGCGATCACCCGTCCCTGCGTCTGCAGACTCGACCGCCGGATCCCGAACCAGAGCAGCGAGTCCCATAAGTTCAATAACGACACCGCCAAAGTCTGCGTCACGGCCGCGCAAACCTTTGTCCACCAACTCCGACACGTTGAAGATGTCCAGCAGCTGTACAAAACAGGCCCTTGGTACTGTCTCATCCACATGTTCATGCAGGCGGCGTCGATCCTGATGCTCGAACTCACATTGCAGGGCGTCCATCTGCATGAGGCAGTGAACAACCTCGTGCCGATGATGAAGAGGTTGATGATTTGGCTGAGGGATATGGGGAGGGACAATCATGCTGCGGAGAAGGCGTACAGGATCGCTTTCGGTGTGCTGCGGAAGGTCGCGCCTGCTGTCAAGATCGACATTTCGGAGTTCACTGGCGAGTTTGGCGCTGATATGGATGGGTTTGATACCGCGCAGGATGGCTACCATGATCCCCATTCCGCTGGTGATGCGGGCTCGATGGATATGGGACAGTCTGATGGCGTGTTTCAGGGGTCGTCGACGCCTCGTCAGAAACCGAAGTCAGGTGGCAACAAGTCAAAATCAGGCAGCAGAAATAGCAATCCAGGAGGCAATCCAGGAGCATACAGCAACCCAGGAGGACAGGGCAATCCAGGAGGCCACAGTAACCCTGAAGGACACAGCAACCCAGGAGCACATGGCAATCCAGGAGACCAAAGTAATCCAAGAGGCCACAGTAACCCAGGAGGACGTCCCACCCACATCCAAATGCCCGCACCCTCCCTAGTCTCAACCCACCCCCTCGTCCAAACGCCCCACTACAACCCAGACTTGCAATTCACCACCAACCCTTTCACCACCAACCCTTTCACCGCACCCTCCAACATCGGCGACAGCGCCTATTACGGCTTCTCTGACCCCTTCTTCGACCTGGCCGCCAACTACGGCACCCAGTCTAACTTTGACCAGCTCGACATGTTCAATATCCCCATGCCGACGGGCCTCAGTGAGCCGCAGCTTCAGGGGCTGAGCGAGGGTGTTTTTCAACAGTCGCAGGGGCAAATGCTCGGGCAGCAGGATTTGATGGAGAGTCCTACCGATTACCATCATCATCAGACGTTCGGGTCCGGGTCGGCTGCTAGTGGCGTTGGGAGTGGGACCGATCAGGCTGCTGCGGCGTCCAATATGATGCCGATGCAGGCTGAGGCCCAGCAGTATGGGCAGCAGGTGGATCAGCAGCAATCGTCTCAGCAGCAGTTGACTGATGGCGTGCCGGATACGCATATTGATTCGAGCGAAATGTTCTTCTCGGGTCAGGAGCCGATGGATCATGAGTTGCCGGATGGGGTTTAGTACTCGTGCTTGAAGTGACAGCTTTGACTTAGCTTCTGGCATGGCTGGTGGTGGTTGTTAGTTGTTGAAGAGACTAAAAAGAGACGATCTCTTACGGGGTTGAAGATGAGGCTCTTCAAGTTGTTCATGCTCGTGCTAGCGTTGGCGGGTCCATTCTGCATCTTCCTTCACTTTCAAACTCTCTTCCCTGGGTAACCATTTCCCTCCCTTCTTTCCGTATTGCTTTGCACTCAAGCCTTCACTCTTTTTTCCACATACGTATTTTGCACACTCCAACGCGCGTTAATAGACAGAGAAAGAGGAAAGAGACAGCATCGGGGGTACTTGCCATGTTCATTCCTCTTCTTTAAATCTAGCCTCGAGGGGACTATTTTTTTGGTTGACGTTTTTCATGTTGTTCCTCTTCTGCTTGTCTTTTCCTCTTTTTTGTTTTCTTTTGAGATGGAGGCGGGTGTTGCATGGGGCTGGATGAACTTCTCTTGATCTTCAGGGCGGTTAAAAGTGATATGCCTCCCTTTTTGATACCCTTGCATATGTACTTGAGTGGGTTTTGCAGTGCGTTGTTTGTTTTGCTTTGCTTTGCGGGTGGGATGGAAGAGTCTTCGGGTGGCGAGACCCGAAGAAGTCTAGGTAGATAGATTTTCCCTTGCTATGTGTAGCAATGAATTGAGCTACTGCATCGCGAGTTCCGCCAAGACCCATATCACGTGCACCCCTCCCCAACCTCACCACCAAAAATGATTAAAAAACAGCAGAAAAGTGCAAAACTGAACACCCCTCTCATTAGGGTCTGTCAGAACAGGCTATTACGCTCTGTTTTTAATCCCCCACTTTTTTTATTTTTGCAGTCCCTAGAGGGACTCGAACCCGGGGTTGTTGCCCCGGGTTGTGTGGGGGATTGAGGAGATTGGAGCCTGGCCGGGGTTAGTGCGGATTCGGATCCCATGGGAAGGGATCCGCTACCCCCAGCGTCTTCAGCTCCAATTGTGAATCTAAAGTTTTAGACTGCTTATATTGCTGCCAAACATGTTCCGGGTTTCTGGTAGGTAGCTGCACGTGTCGACACAGGACTTTATGAGCGAAGCGCGTGGATGTGAATGATTCTTTCTCTTCTCCAGACCTTCGATTTTGCTGACCAGGATGGTTATAGCTATCTTGATTCCCCCAGGGACGGGTCTTCTTCATATTACTCTTCCACTCTAGCTTCCACTCGGCCTGTATTGCTATTAGCTAATACGTAGGTTCCTCAACTTCCGCCTCTCTCCTCTCAACCGCCACCATTCTCCTCCCCATCCACATCCCCCTCGTCGTCCCCAGCCCCACACCCCAAAACATACCCCCTCACCGCCCCCAAGCCCACCCAAACCGCCTCCTCCGTCCTGATCGTCCTGCTCCCCTGCCCCGGCACAAGATCCACCCACGCATCAAACAAATCGCCCACATTGCCCGCCTTGATGCCCTTATCCGCCAACTTCGGATCCGCAGACGCGGCTGCCTCGAGGCCCGCGAGCCCGCCGAAGACGAGCAGGAGATGTGTGTACTTGGATGGGAGTTTGCCGTCTTCGTCCATCTTGTCTTTGTCTCCGTTGGTGTTCGCGTGTGAGGAGGAGCTCATTCGACCGCCAAAGTGCGAAGGCAGCACGTCTTGTAAAGCCTTTCCCCTCTCCGACGTCCCGATTGAAACATCATACCCGCCGTCATACGGGCACTCGGTGAACACGGACGACAGCGACGCGGCTTGCCGAACGCTGTAGCCCCAATAAAATCCCTGTTCCTCGCGCGGCGTGTTCGGGTTGATGGTCGTAGCTTCGATGTCGGAGGTTTCGACGCCGCTGTCTTCGTCCTTTCTGGTGGCGAAGGAGCCGAAAGAGAAGCCGAGGGGCGGGTCACGGGACAGTTGCAACGTTACGCGGGTATCGGGCGGAATGTCGACGGGGAGGGAGAGAGGGAGGGGAAAGCCGACTTCGACGAGGGTTTTGGGGTCTTTTTCTTCGTCTTCTTCTTCTTCGTCATCGGAGTCGATCTGTTCGTCATCGCTGCCATCGGTGGGCCGGGCGTGATTCCGCTTCTGCCTCTTCGCCTTCGACCTCTTTTTCTTCTCGTTTGACTTCCTGTTCCTCTTTCTCTTCTCTTCCTTCTCATTCACTGGCACAGCATACGTCACCCCCTCGCGAAACTCACACCACTCATCCGCGCGCAAATGATGCGGCAGATCCAGACTCGGCAGCAAGCCCGCAAACCGCAGGTTCGCATGCATGTGAAACAGCCATTTCCGCAAGTGCGGCGGCGCTTCGAGGTACGTGAGAAGATGGAAGAGAAAGCGGTCCGGGTCTGAGACGCCCGTGAAGGAGGGATCGTTCTCGTGCGAGGAGGCCGGGATGTCTTGTCGTGGGTTGCCCTTGACAGGATTCGCTCGGTGGCGAGGCTGGGATTGTCCGTCGTTGAAGATGATGATTTCGTCGACGGAGAAGACGGAGGCTGCGCGGGCGATTTGACCGGCGAGGACGGATTTGAGTTCGTGTGTTGGACGGCTTGAAAGGAAGGATAAATTGTAAATAACTGGATACTGGATCGAGGGGAAAGCTTGATGGGCCCTACTCTTACCTTGACATAACACTACCGGGTAGCGCGATGCTGAGGGTGTGTTTTCTGCCTATTCCCGGGGCGCGGAATACTGCTGTTGGCTTTGCGGTGTCGACGATTTGGTCATCTTTTGCTTGGTGGAGGACCACGCCTCGCTTCCTTTTCTGTGAAAGTTAGATAACTATCAACAATGAACATGACACTACAACATACTTTGGAATTGTGCGAAGACATGTTGATATTGATGGTTGTTGTATGTTGTATGTAAACAAGTGGAACGTGACTTGACTTGAACTTTTTTGTTTGATAATGCACGGACCATCTGGTAGAGGATCGACGCCGACGCCCGCGCCGTAAGGCTACACTTCCAGAAATAGAACCACCACGGAGGGACAGCGTCTTTGTCTTCAGACTTCCAGCATCCACTCACTACTTTCGAGCTGCCTCTACTTCTACAGAACTACTACTTGACCACACTCTCATCTCAGTCTCCAACTGACAGCGAGACTCCTCCATTCCACCAAAACCCAACCCTCAGCATCCCCTAAAATGGGTGAATCAACCACCACAAAGACCAGGTAGCCTTCTCCCCGCTCACCACCCCTCCTCTCTCCTCCCATTCTAACATGCCACAAGTACCACCTCTTCCGGCCCCTCCTACATCGACTCCCTCTTCCTCTTCGTAGCCCTCTATATCACGACCCTTTTCTCGACCGACGCCTACACCGCCGCTGCAAACAGTCCCTACGGCATCCGCCGCGCTGACCGCCCGGTTGTGAATCCCTCTAGGCAGCCAAGGTCGGGAGGTTTTGGAGGTGCAGGCAACGGAGGTGGAAACGGCAATGGGAGGGGAGGAGGTGGTGTTAATGGGGGTCCCAGGATTGCGGGACTGACGGGTGGGAGTATGGAGATGCCGTTGGCGCCGCCCGGAGGCTGTTGTGGGTAGATGGGGTGGAATGGGATGATGGAGGAAAGGGTGCATTGAGTTGATACGCTTGGGAGTTAAGGGGATCTTCGACGGGATGGAGATGGCAAATGGCAAAGTTGGGCGTTGGTGGTGTGGATTGAGGTCTGGCTGGCGTGTCTTCTCGGATATTGCATTGCTTCAAAGTACACAATATCAGTCAGAGTTGGATGCGTATGGTTTCCTCGGAAAGATGACCAGTTCCGAAGGCCTTTGACAAAGCTCATCTTCAGGTGAAATGGTAGCATTCCAGCACCGTATTCCTCAGTCATCCCGAGGCCACTTTACGACGAACGCATTACCACACAGTGTTCGAGCCATGCAGATGATATTTTCTACCTGCACAAACTGCAGCCGACCATCAGGCCAACCTAGCAAGTCTACTACGAGCAATCCTGCCGGTATGAGATACCACCATCCACACCGTGTTGCGTTCCAGGAAGCCGTGAAGTCCCATGCATATGCTCAAGAAAAGTTCGCTCCGTGCCCATCGCCATTGTCATCAACTCCCTCACGCCACACTCGGGCCCTTCGCGTCTTTGGGTGCGCCAGTCCTGAAGCCGTTCTTGGCGCGTCGTGGGAGATGCCTCATGTATCGCATGCGTCCAGTGCCGGTGGTCTTCCTTCGCAGTGCCTTCTCGCCCCAGTTGTCTGTCGAAAATGTGTCAGTTGAGAGATTCTTGCCCATTCGCGGCGGAGCCGCGCATGTCTTGGGAGGCCGTTCGAGGGACGTACATTGCCTGATCTTCGCGGCAGGGTATCCGCAGTTTGAGCAAGTGTGCTTTTGAATGTGGAAAGAGCGGCGGCCTAATTGATGTCGCTGTCAGTGTCCTCGTCCTTCACAGCGTGAGCGCCCCAGATTCCCCACAACCCTGAAACGGCATTCCTCCTCTTCAATTCCAGTGTGATCGGGAGGATGGACTAACCGCAGCGTCTGCAGAGGGTATGGGACTTGTTGTGGCGTTTGCCAAAGCTGGAGGTACCCTTCGCTGTTCGAATTGTCAGTCTTGACCGCTGCGTGTGAGGTTCGCCATCACGTACTCATCTTGATGGAGGATCTGTCGCAAGGAAGAGTCAGCAATGCCTTCGACTGGAGAGTCTGGGTGTATCTGCGTACCTGAGGTGGCTCTTGGGGGTGGATTCTTGGTGCCGTCGTCTCGCGATTGAGGTTGCTCGCTTCGCAAAATTGAGTGTGTTGATTGCCAAGTCCGGGCTCGGATCTAGTTAATCCGGTGTACAAGTCTTGGCACCACCAACTTCAGACCTCACGATGCACTGCCGAAGGCACTGTACTGTTATGCTATAGCAATGGATCACATTGAACCCGAACTCGCATCTCTGAATGATATGCAGTCTCTGTTGAATTTCGAAAACATAGGCGGCAAGTCTTTCCGCTCGATGCTATAGCTAAAAACGCGCCTCCTACCCTACCCTCGTTGAAAGCCTGTCTCACCAAACGAATATTGATAGCATTCGATGCGTCAAAGTCACATGAAGCCATTTCATGCATGGCAACTGAAGAGTTGAATTCCAGCCTCGAGTTCTTGCACATCCATCAAGGCAGTGTGTATCCAGATCACGCAAGACGAAGAATCGGAGCGAAACCAAACCACAACGTGGAAAGTTATGCGCGGGACGAGAGTATCATCCTCCAGACGACTCTTACAACTTTCGAGGACGTGCCTCGGAATGCGCTCTACTACATCCGACTTGGTTTTGAAGCCATCCTTGGCGATCCCCCAAATGCATCTTTGTTTTAAGCTCTCCTGGACATATTGAAGAAAGTAAAGGAGCATGGGTTAACTTTTCAAACGGTAGCCCGAACTTCTAATGAAGACGACTTTGTGGTTCTGTGCTCGGGCAGTTCTTTTGACCAGCGGGCGGACACCTTACGTTCTGGGGTGATTTGATTCTACTGCAACTGTGCCGAGATCTATCGGCGATGCTATTAGGACCAGCGACCTCAAAAGAGACCTCGAGAACGACCCGAACACCACTTTCTCGTTCCTCGGAATTTATTAGTTGTGTTTATTACAGCAGCCGCAACTCTCGTCTGCTCCAGCGTCATTGCGGTGAATCTGAGCGAGGGCCAGATGGAGAGCTTGCGTGTCAGGCTTTTGCGTTTCTCTTTGGGATATTACCATCATGCTCGTCGTTGCTTGAAGCTGAAAATATGTACGTGACTTCCGAGCAACTGTTGAGAGCGGAACGAGACCAGAGAAAGAGAAAACAGGTTAGGTATTCATCTAAGTGGTGGATTCTCTCCTCATCCATGAGCGTCTAGGGTGTTTGATTGCGACAGGTGGTCTTTTAACTTCTCCAAAGCCTACCTACTTATGGCCGTGTCCATGTAGTGGCCTCAATTTGAACTTCAAGGGTCAAACAACTCTGAGCACAATTGCGTCCTGGGCTAACCTGATTTCCTTCTGTAGCAAATTGTGGCTTGGTACAGGAACAAGTTATTTTTGCCAGCATCTCATGCCGAGGTCAAGTACGTGATGAATATCGCCAACACTATTACGCTGGTTTTGGCCTCTCTTCCCTGCTTTGAATGTGCATCATGCATGGAGCAAAGACATCTAACGTGAGGATTACCTCAGAGGCTCAGACCGACCAGGGTCACCCCGCATTTGAGAACGGCGCGTAAATTGCATCGTGGAATTGTGGAAGTCGGATTTCGAGCAATGACGATGGAAAATTGCATGGCTTTTGACAAGACGAGAAGGGGGATTTCCAAATTCCAAGGCAGAGACCCCGCACAGCCACAGGATAAACCGGTTAGGCTGGGTAATGCTCCCGGACGCCAGAGTCTCAAAACCTGTAGATACAAACGTGGGGCTGGCAGATCCTGATCTGGGGTCACAGGGTGGAATGGGCTCTGCCTTGGAACTGTTGTTGCAGGTGGTTTGAGGAGTGGCGGTGCAGCGCCACACTTATGCCTCATCGGGCAATATCAAGATGATCTGCCCGAGCTTATGACGACGGCAGGCCAGGACAGTCTGTGAGCTCCAACATCACAACCAGTTTGTCATGCCCAAAGCACCTGCAGACACCCGCAAATGCTCCATCGGGCCAGTGAGCCGTGAGAATAGGCAAGGCGCATGCACAGAAAGTGAAATCTAGACGCTTGATTGAGCTGCCAGGCGAGTCAGGGGCAGGGGGAACAGTGGTTCCGACGCGTCTTTCCTTGAATCGAGAGGGTGTGAGACGAGGAGGAGCTGTAGGACGTGAGAATCGACGGATTCACGCATTGATGCTGTGCTCCTGAGGTGAGGTCCTTTCTCTCATCGTAGTTCATGACGTCGTCGCGACATAGCTGGTGCTGTGCTGCTCGGACTTCACACAGAGGTAGGCAGGCACGCGGCAGGTGACCTCCAGCTGGAGCAAGCACATAAAAGACCTCGCGCACCTTCTTCTCTCCATCTCCACTTCCTCTCCATCCCCAAACCTTCCACAATCTCAACTTTCATCACCCACACAATTTCCGCCCAACTTCAAACAACTTCCATCACTCAACCCTTCAACCACATCACCCAGCAGCACCCAGCATCATCCAACATCATCCAACATGTCTGGCCTCGTCGAAAAGGTGAAGGACAAGGTCGAGCAGGTCCTGCACAAAGACAACACCCACCACTCAACCACCGGCGCCACGTCTCACTCAGCTCCGGGCCACGGTCACAGCACAGCTACTGGAGATGCAGTTGATCCCCACACGGGTGGAGGCATCGGCTCGACCTCGCACAACACTCACGGCACTGGCGGTGGTCTCACTGGCAGCTCCACCCATGGCCACAACGCTGGCGCCGGCCTCACTGGAGGTAGCACCCACGGCAACACCTCTGGCGGCGGCCTCGCAGCCAAGCTGAACCCAACAGTCGACTCAGACCGCGACGGTAGCAGCAACATGGGCATGGCTCACCAACATGGCACCACCCACTCTGGCACAGGCGGCGGCCTCACATCTTCGGCTTACGGTCCCGGCCACAATCAGCACTCAACTGCAACCGGCGACATTCTTGATCCGCACACTGGATCTGGTATGAGCTCCACCTCTCATGGCGTGAATCAAGGCGGCCTCTCTGGAGCTACCGGCCATGGACACAACACCGACCCCGGCCTCACCTCAACTCACGGCCCCGGCTCGACGGGTATGATGGGTTCAGGATCTACCAACGCCGGCCCGCATGACAGCAACCTCGCAAACAAGCTTGATCCTCGCGTTGACAGCGACATGGACCGCTCCAACACCGCTGGAACTGCGCCTGGCATGATGGGCTCGGGCACCACTCCTTCTGGCGGCACCGCTGGTCCGCATGGCAGCAATCTCGCCAACAAAGCTGATCCTCGCGTCGACAGCGACCGCTCGCACACTGCTGGAACTGGCTACGATGGGTCTACCTCACATGGTGCGCCTGGCATGATGGGTTCGACCACCACTCATTCCGGTGGAACCGCAGGACCGCACTCCAGCAACTTGATGAACAAACTCGACCCGAAGGTGGATTCGGACCGGGATGGCAGCAAGAGCATGGGGATGACCCACCAGTCGGGTACACATGGAGCGCATACCGCCAACCCTGGCTTGGTTGCTGGAACTGAGGGAAATGGTACGGCATATTTCAACAGCATGAACCGGATTGCTGCTAATCCAACCCAAGCTTCATACCCCACTGGACAAGGCGCTATGTCACATCACACTGGTCAGAGCGCTGTCCCACATCACGCTGGACAAGGCACTGTTCCACATCACGCTGGCCAAGGCCTTGAGGGCAATGGTACGTCGTACTTCGGCAGCCTTGCCACTATCGCTAACCTTCCGAACCAAGTCCCTCATGGACAAGGCGCTCAAGGCTACCCCGCAGGCTCAGCCTACGACTCTTCCACCGTCAGCAACTCAGCTCCCGGTCCCGCGCCGCACACTGCGGGCCCTCACAAGGTCAGCTACTGTTGTTCGGTACTTTGAACCAGCCCAATTCGCTAACACCACTCGCAGTCGGACATGCTCAACAAGGTCGACCCCAGGGTTGACAGCGATATGTCCAAAACTGGTGGTGCTGCAGGGAACTCTTCGTATTAGTTGAGTGCCTCAAGCACTTCAACTTCAACTCTCCTCTTCTGCTCTATTGCTCTGCATCTTGCCCATCCCCTATCCCATTCCCTGCCTGCACTTTCAGAATGAGTCTTCCTTTTCACTCACAGTCTTGCCTTCCTTAGCGGTTCAAACGAAGAGGTTCCGGACGCATCGATTCATTGTCCGAGCAAGTTTCGGGAAATGAACGACAAGCGAGGCCTTTCTCTGAACACGAACTTGGACGATTCTCGTCGACTGCCAACAGATGTCGACAACGTCAAGTCATCGCTCGAAAAGTACGGTTGTGGTTCCTTCGACGATATCACAAATACCCCATCCCGAAAAGTGTCTTTTTCCAGTCCCACTACCCCAACATCCAAAAGCTCATTTCCAAATCCGTCCCCTCAGACCAAAACACCTCCTTCTGCTGATGCCAAGCCACTCAAATCTGCCATGAAGAAATCGGACAGTTCCTCTTCTGATTGATTCAACTCAACTGGTGCGGGCAAATGTTGTTGCGGTCCTTTTCTGCTGCTCTTTACACAATACCCCTTATGGCCAAATGGGCTCCATCATGCATGCGTGGAATGAAAATGCTTCATGGGATCGGGACTTTATGGGTAGCTTCAATAGCTCCAAGTCAATGACAATCATTCTCACATAATGCTTCTTCGCTCGTGACTCAAATGTAACCTTGCCATATGAAACTCACTCGAGAAAACGGGAGCTTTGCTTCGACCCACATTTCTAATTTGGTACTGTTTCGCAACGATGGTAAGTTGCTACCAACAATCATAGCAGTCCTGGAAGCTTATAAAATCACACCACTCTGTCGAGTAGCCAAGAAATTTGAGGTAAGTCCAAAGTTTAATTAACTTGGAGGATAAAGTAAACAAGTACAAGATCATGCAGACATCAGCGCCACAAAAACACAGCCACTCATACCACCTAAGGTTCCACCACCAAACCCCAATTACCCTCAACGATTCCCCGGCACATAGATCCTCTTCCCCACCGCGAAGGGCGCCCACCGCATCTCCGGATCCAGCGCCTCAAGCTCGCCGACGCTTGGATTTCTCATATCGGGTCGGTAATACTATAGCTATTCCCGTTCCCGTCTTCGACGACAGACATCACGTTCGTCTCGCTACACTCGAGGCTCGCCTCCGCCGCGAGCACATGAAAAGGAGGTATCAGGCGGGAGAGTTCGTTTTGAGGTGGGCCTTTCACTTAAGGACAATGTCCATTTCGATGAGTCTACAAGTTTGAAGCGTTGTCACGAAAATTTCGCTGGATAGGAACGCCGACTGCATGTATGTGTACTTTACAGCATCACGGCTACATGTGATTCCATCTATTTTCCATCAACTATCCACGCCTCTTGGAAGCCCTATATACCTAGGTTACAAGACGCACTCCCAACTTCCGGGGTCTTTCCAATCCCCAACACCCTTATGAACATTACTCAGCGGATACCGACAGTGTTTCTTTTGGAAGGCCACGCCTCTACTCTTCTCGTCGTCGACATACTTCGTTCCCGTTAACGTATCAGGGGCCACACCATCCTCCACCCATCGAACAATTGCACTTAAAACGTTTTCTTCGGGAGAATCCCCTGCTTCCTCCACGGCGTCTTGACCAACCATGTGGGCCCCTACACCGCCGTAGCAGTGTTCACCGCCCGAAATACGGAAGTATCGGTAAAAGTCATCCAGCTGTGCGGGTCCCATTTTCATGGTGCTCCGTACGTGCTCGTAATAGCGGTCCGAGTTGGACGTAAAGGAGATCGAGTCTGCTTGGCCGTGCCAATGGATCAGCTTGCTCTTCCGCGCGTTGAAAGCGCTCAGGTCGCCATTCCACGTCTGAGCATCTGCGGGGTTCTGTTTGATCGCAAACTCGACATCGTCCACCGTCAGCTTCGTCATATCGAAGGATTCGTTCTTGAACACCACATAGCGATATCAGTCGCCGGCTAGGTCGAAGGGTTTGCCGGTGATTATCATGCTGGGGTATGGTGCCCCTGGGGAGATGTTGGGAAAGATCATCGATCCATTGGTGGCTAGGAAGGGCTTGAACATTTGGTCCACAGCCTGTACCTGCGCAGACGTGAGACAGGTGTCGTTTTGCGTTCCAGACTTGCACAACAAAGTGCTTGGATCGAATTCACACGCTGCAGGATCTTCGATGATTCCGTCAGCGGCGCCGTCCAGCTTGTCGCATTGCTTCAACTGGTGCTCATTGATAGCCGCCCACATCTTTTCGGTGATGAATCTAGTTGAGTTTACAGGTCCGGTAATATTGTAGTATCGATCGGACGAGGAGATCAAACTGATTTGGGCTATACCAGGCGCACCGGCGATGATACCGTCGAAATCATCAGGGAACTCTTGTGCTGCTTTGAACCCCTGTCGACCTCCTGTAGAGCAGCCAAGATAGTAGGATTTGGTGTGCGGCTTCCCATAAATGGATTTGGCAATACTTTTCCCTGTAACGACAGTGGAGTGAACGCTGGAGAGAGGGTCAGTAGTTGCACGTATGGTGACTCGAAGAGAGACTTACACGCGCCAAACGAAGTCTTCCAGAACCTCGGAATCCTTGAAAGACTCTCCTATCAAACCTGGTGACAGGAGCGACAGCGAAAGGTGATCTGCGAATCAACCACAGGGAAGATCATAGAATGCAGTGTAGAACTGAATGTGTAGAGATGCTTGCGTGACTATGAAGGCTAACCAGAGCTCTATATACACGAGGAATGAAGTAGAAAAGGAGAAGATGATGATCCAGCTGTACAAGGTACAAGACTCAGCTATGCAAGGTACAAGACTCAGCTGTGTAGGGATTAGGAGCGAGGCTCAGCTCCTATGGTACACCAATCAGGTTTAATACACCCCCCCAGATGACAATCTGTACAAAAGAGATAGATCAATTTAGTGACTACGTACCAGACGTAGCTTCTCAACAAAGAATTGGTGGTTTTGAATAGAAAGTGCCTTAGTCATTCCGTCTGCGAGCATGCTTGCCGTTGGGCACCAGAACAAGTCGAATTGGTGTCTCTTCATCTCTTGTCGCAGCCAATGGTTGTGAATATCGACATGCTTCACCTTGGTTACCAAGGTAGGTAGCTTGCTTGTGAGTAGCCGAATTGTCTGTTGGTTGTCGCAATAGACTCGAGAGTCGTGTGGAGAGTCGAAAGTAAGACCAATAGCTTGCGCTAGACGTTGTATAAGTTTCAATTCTTTGATTCCGGACGTGACTCCGTGCAATTCTGCCTCAGTGGTGCTATTCGTGACGAGAGTCTGCTTGCCTGAGCGCCAACTGATGGGAGAGCCAAAAAGGAAGATGATGATCCAGCTGCAGAGACGGGCTTTGTACTTAAGAAAGTATCCTTCTGCGTCGAATTTGTAGGTGAATACCCACAGCACAGGCAACACGATATAGTTCGAAGCTTCTTGGCGCGGAGCGGCGCGAAACACCTGCTTTTGGAGTAA
>ML977173.1:0-66642 GCA_010015705.1 Aulographum hederae CBS 113979
GTGATCTGTCTAGGAGTGCCAAATGCCGGAGATGGAATATATGCTCCAGATCACATGATGCCTGACTAAGCAGTCACGTGATTAGTCTCTGACACTAGGTATATAAACCACCACTTCTCCCCTCCACTCTGTTCCTTTTTTTCCGCAAGCCGAACAATCGGTCAGTTCGGCACAGCAACATTGCTGCTCGTCTGCTCTTCCGTTGGAGACGCTCCAGTCTCTTGCACTCCCTATTTTGAGAACCTGGTACTGATTCATGTGTCTGTAAGATGCTTGCTATCAGACAAGTAGATATCCCCAGGATGACTCCAGCCATCTAAAACTTCTTCTCATTCTATTAAATAGACAAGAAGTAGAATTAGAAGGAGCCTTTCCTCTTCCACACCAACCGGCAAACTTCAAGATAGCTGGATATCCTCAGGATTACCCCAGCCATCCAAGCGTCCTTCCCATTCTATTGAGAGGACAAGAAGTAGAACCAGAAGGGCCTTTGAAACCGTAGCTGAACCGCGTCTCTTAGCCTCCTGGATCTAGACCTCTTCCCCGCCAAGCAGCAAACTTTTAGACAGCTGGATATCCTCAGGACGACTCCAGCTGTTAGACTGTAGGTCTGGGGGTACTTGAGTAGGCTGAATAGACACGCAAAGGCACAGAAGGTGTAGCAAAACGTAGCTTGTATTGATGGGTAGAAGAATCGCTGGCTATCTACGTGCTGTAGAACCAGCTGGTTATATCCTCACGTCTGTGTCGATTGATACCCAATCTTGCCATGCCGAAATATCGTCATAGTTAGAAACATAATCCGTCGTGATGTAACAAAAGGCGCAATGCCATGAAAGGATGCTCCGAAGGAGGCGATGGAGGCGGTAGTCTTGGCACGCGAGTCCGCTCGGCCCGACTGGCACGTACCACGTGACACCAGCTATCCAAATCTCTTTCCAACTCCGCTAAATGGATAAAAAGTAGAGCCTAAAAATTCAGCTTAACCGCATCTACCACCAGTATCCTAAGTTTAGATCTACGCATTTCCCTCTCTAATAAGTAGTAAACTCTGAAATCTCTAGATGCCCCTAGGACTACCCTGAGTATCTAAATATCTTTCCTACTCTATTAAGTGGTCCAGAAACAGCACCAGAAGGACCCTTTAGAAACGTAGCTGAACCAACTTCTGCAAGTCTCCGGGATCTAGATCTATACCTTATTCCACGCCGATCAGCAAACTTCAGAAGCTCTGGATACCTCTAGGATGACTCCAGCCATCTATATCCCTTCCTACTTCTCCCAAGTGGTCAAGAGATAGCCTCAGAATAACCTTTAAGAAGCTTCCATTAAGACCCTTACACATCTACAAATGCTGTGGATCTGGACCTACGCATTTTCCTCCCTGCCAACCAACAAACCTCAAACTCTATGGGTACCCCCAGGACCCCTTCAGCCCCCCAAATCCCCTCTCAGCTTCGCTACCCGGCCATAAAAACCGTCGCTAGATGTACACCTTAGAAATATATACCCGATCTTGATCTCCTTACTTTCCTTCCCGCCAACCGCCAAACCTCAAACCTCCAGATCCCCCCCGAATCCCCAAATCCCCAAATCCCCTCCCAACTTCGCTACCCGGCCAATAAAACCGTCGCTAAATGTTCCCTCTAAAAACAAGTGCCCGATCTAGATCTCCGAGCTTCTCCCCCTGCTAACCGACAAACCTCAGATCTATAGATACCCCCAGGAGTACTCCGGCCATCCAGATCCCTTTTCTCTTCCGACAAATGGTTGAGAAAAACATCAGAAAAAGCTGAAAAGGCCGTCAAAAGCCGATGCCGGGCGTTTAGAAACGTCGGTACCCGAGCCCCTTTCCTCTCTTCTTTTCTTTTCTTTTCTGCAGAGAACAGTATTGTGTCACTGGTTTTAAATGTATCTTTGGGCGGTGTTGGGGGTTTTGGTGGAATTTTGGTTTGTTAGAGTTCTTCGTCATCACGAAGGGGTTGAGATGCAAAGCTGCATCAGGAGAGCAAGGTGTTTATCACGGTTGGAGTTTGATGATGATGAGTTTCATCATAAGCTGACAGTGATGAGGGAAAGGGGGGTGTGAAAGGAGAGAAAGCGCGCTCTAAGAAGAGGATGACGGCAGGGCCAGAAATATACCCCTCGGCGACTTGTTTGGATTATCTCCTTGCTGCAGCAAAAGAGCTCGAGTGGAGATGTTTCTTATATACCCAATTCCGTCCCTCTTTACTCCCTTACCCCCTTGTTTTTGCCCTTCCTCGTCCTATGTCACGAATAGAGTATATAAATCCTTCCCATCCCCTGCTGAACTCAGAATCACAAACAACATTCCACAGCGCAAACCCGGCTTACCTCTGCCTCTGCCTCTGCCCCTACCCCTGCCCCCTCCCCTTTCTCTTCTCATTCTCCCACATTTCACCTGATTCACCATAACCCAACACCGACGACGGTGATCTGCATTTTTTCATCGCGATGCCTACACTCAACGTGAAGGTCCAGTGATGAATGTCTCCGGCAGTGACCACCCGCAAAGTTGACCAACGGACTTTTGCGATGACGATGCACGCAAGACGAGTGTGGCGATGGAAGTGTTGCGGATGTGGGTTTCAGAGACCAGGGCGCAACACAATGAACATAACAATCATGTCCAAACGATAATTCTTGAGAAGAAAGATTGCAGAAGAGCGGGGTGTGGACTTATACAAGTTTGCCAGATGGCTAGATGCGGACTCTGAAAGGCGAAATTGAACAAATGGAGGCGGGAGAGGTTCGGGAAGAACCTCAGCGGTGACGTCGAAATGGACATTGTGCACTTTTTAGATGGTACGGTAAGAAGTGAACATGATAATAAATCAAGCGTACCAACAGCTCATCTCAGATACATATCGACTTCCATCACCACACCCCAGCAGTGACGGTCCGCATAGATTCCTAGTAAAGATCCCCTTCATAACCACTTTATAATGACGAAGATGTCTAACAAACCAAAAACTCCACACGGAAAACCCCAAGGGATACATTAGAACTAGTGATAATGCTGTTCTCTGTAGAAGAGAAAAGAAAAGAAAAGAAAAGAAAAGAAGAAGAAAGGCTCGGTTAGCAGCGTTTATAAACGCCCGGTATCGGCTGGTAAGAGTCGGCGTTGGGTTTTGTTGGCTTTGTTGGGTTGATTGGGCGTGAGGGGATAGGGGTAATGGATAGGATGGAAAGGACACATTCATTCATCTGATCTAATAGGTATCATCCGCGCCAATTCTCACTTCCACGATGCGATGCAAACCCAATCCATCCACCAAACACATATATACAAACACTTCTCCCTCCCCATCAATCCCATCCTCTCCTCCTCCTCACCCCTCCTCCCCACACCCCCAGTTCTCCCCAACCCACGCACTAATAACCTCCGTCAAACTCTCCCTCATATAATCCCCCGTATCCCCCTTCCCATACCCCTCGCCCAAAAACTTCAACGCGAGAATGACCCACGGCTCGATAAACGCATTATACACCAAATCGACCGTCTGGGGCGTTTCCTGTTGCTCTGAGAACCCAATGTCTGCTTGGATGCAGTTCGGGACGCGGTAGAAGGAGATTTCAGAGTGGACCGTGTCGTCGCCGTCGGTGCCGAGGTCGTCGTGGGTTGTGTAGCCGGGGATGAGGGCCGGGTTGTCTTTGTTTCTGTTGGGGTGGAGGGGGATTTGGTCGGATGCGTGGGGAATGCGAAGGTTGTCGCTGAAGCTGTCCTTCTCGGCTATGACTTCAGGTCTATCGCTCACCTGCTCTGGTGGCGCAAGGGCCCAGCTCGCGAGGCCATGCTGCCGGGCTACCTCCTCGAGCACAGGGCCGTTGTTGTTCAGGAGTTCCAATACGCGCTTCGCAGATTCGTATTTAACATCCGCAATGTACCTCAAGCCAGAAGTGAAAGGTGATACGAGGAACTCAGTGTCTCGTGTGAACGGACCCTTGAAAATGTCAAAGCGGATGCCACCTGTATTCGTGATGACAATGGCTTTCTTGCTCTCATTTGCTACGCGAGTAGAGGCGGAGATGTAATCCGGAAGAACTCGCTGTTGCAGCCACGAAAAGATGCTGTCCGGAGCAGGGAAGGGGGCGCGATTGACGTAGAAGTCGTGAGGAGCGCAGCCGAGAGTATGGTCTAGCTTCAACTCCTTTCGAGCTGAAGAAATCATGGAAGAAACGTTGAGGCCAAGCTCTGTGGGGAAGGTCGAGCTATTTGTTGAACTGTGGTTGTAGAGCGAGAAGAGATTGTTGTCGATGTAGCGGCGGCCGAATGTAATACCCTTTGCGGCGTTCTGAGCGTCGACAACAGACTCCTGACTCGTACTCAGACCAGAAACAGACATGAAGCCGATGGTCTCCATGTAGCGACCACTTTCCATCGCGGCCGACTTGCTGTCATACTTCTTGTAATCTCGAATATGCGTATGGCCGCCGAGGAACGCGATCGGCGTGTCCCACTGCTCCGAGCGAATAGTCTTGAACAACAGATCATACTCGGGCGACCGTATCGCAACATGTCCAAAGACCAATATCAGGTCCACATCGCGGTCGCGGATTGCTTCCTTGAACCAGTCTTCCTTGATCGTGGAAGCAACTGTATGCACCACCGTATTGTTCGCATTGCCAGTGAAGTCAAAGAGAAACCCGAAGGATAGAATGCGAATCTTCTGATTTTTCGTTGTGAATTTTTTGAACCTTTGCGCCAGCGGCTCGAGCTTGCCATTCTTGGGATTGTAGATGTCGAGGTTCGATGCAAGATATTTCCCCCGGAAATTAGGCACCGTCTCATAAAACTCGTTGTCTGACGAGTTCACCTTGTACAGTTCATGATTTCCAGAGCACAGAAGATCGATGTCCTGCCCCTTGAAGATGTCGAAAATGTATTTTCCTTTCGGTTTTGAACCGTCGTACAAGCCGTTGCCTTCTATTCGGTCGCCAGTGTCAACTAGGAGGAGGTCCGTTCCGTCGGCATCAGCTCTGTCCCGCATATGCTTTGCGAAGGATACGTAGTCTCCCCAGTCAGAGGAGAAAGAAGGTCTGTTCCCGTCAGCCGCCATGTAGAAGACATCGGGGTGCTCCTCTTACTCTTGAAGATGACCCCCTAGCCATCCATGTGTGTCGGTTGTATGTAGGAATTGGAGCTGGCCCCAGGGGAGCTCGCGGAGAGGTGCAGGTATAGGATGGGGAGCGGAGGGCTGTACTGCTTGACCGAGCGCCGCGAAGGCGAGCAGTAACAGCTCAAAAGCCATTCTGGGTTGGAGTTAGAGATGAGGAACGTGATATCTTCGGTACAAATAGTAGGGCAAGGTGAAAACGCCCATCAGGAAGACGATTGTGATTCCCAGTACCGAGGATTCAGTGAGGAATTTCTGAAAGGGTTGGTGGGGCATACTTGGTACTAGGAGGAACCACAAGCAGGCAGGAGGCTGCGCGTACAAAGCGGAACTATGCAAGGTACTGCGGTGTAAGATAGTGGGTGGGTATAATAAATAATATGAGGTTGTTGGTGGTGGTGGGAGGTAGGACTACTGAGGGGCTCTGGATCTGGCGAGCAAAGGGAACGGGCCAAAATGACTGGTGATGCGAGGATTGCGGAAGAGAGGATATGAGGGCATGCGCGATTCGGGATAGATGCAGATCAACAAAAGGCAATGAGGTGGACATTCGAAGGGTGGTGGACGCCTGGAGCCGAGCTGTGGAGCGGTACCTGACCTGAGGCTCTGCGGAGACCGTCCGGGAGCTTGGGCCGCCTCGAAACGTCACTGTGGCTGTGCTGTGGCGCACAATATAGAGACTGTGAGCAGACCACATCAAACCTCCACATCTGCTCTTCAACTGCGAACGAATAACCTTGTATTTTTCAGTACTTCTCTAGGGACAGATGCCAGAAAGCCTCCAGCATTATCAGGGTACGATGATCCACCGAAGCGTCCCAGTATGGTGCGCGTCAGATAGTCCGTGGCCATGCTTGAAAAAGGAGTATCAAAGCCTCTCGAGCAACCAAACAGCAAGGACACAAGTACTGTATGCTGGCTGAACACTGAGTCAGCGCTCACAGAGCAGCAGCTTGAGAGCTCCAGGACAATCCACATTACTTGGAACTTATTCGAGAAGCTTCAGCCTTTTACTGGACTAATTGATAATTCTTGTGGCGGATAGGTATCGAATTGTTCCGCAATCCTGACTAGAAACTTGTTGGACATGGCAGACGTGCCTTGAAGAAGCAGAGACCTCTGTAATGATAGCTTCAGATAGAGAAGCTCAAAGAATAGCTGCCAAGGACTTGTTAGGTAGTTCGTGACAGAAGCACAAGCAGATGGCCTTGAATGGACGTCCATCTAAGGCACTGAGGAGGATTCTATCCTCAGACTGTCAGCAGAAATGATACAAATCAAGAGAGAGCAATTGCGTACCAAGAGCACGCATGAAAGTGTGCTATTGTTTTCCATTGATGGAAGCATTATTGAGGTTTGTTCCCACTCTCTGCTCAAACTTCCCGCTATTCACGTGGTGGTTAGAGCAAGACACTAGTCCCAATCCGGCCTAGTGCATCGGAGCTCGAGGCGCGAGGCCAAAACAACAACAACCGAAAAGTTTCCAACCTCGACCGCTTGCCCGTCGACACGTCAACAGCCCAGCTGCCTGACTCGCATCACGCCTTCATATTAGCTACCCCATCCAATTCCATCACCTTCCCGTTACTGACATCCCTTTGTACTTCTTTCAAGCCCCTCAACACACCCGAACACGCGCATCATGGCTCCAAAGAAGCAGAAGATGCCCGAGACAAATAGTCGCCGTCGCTCCACCCGCGTCGTCGAACAAGACGCGGACAAAGACGACGAACCCGCCCAGAGTCTTCCAGCTCCATCCAGGAAGCGCAAAGCTGCTGTAGATGATGCAACTTCCGCGTCGAAGAAGCCCAACACCACCGCCGCCAAAAAGACCCAACCTGCAAAGCCCACCATCCTCACCAAGGCAGAGGCCGCAGAAGCAAAGGCCGCGCTTGCGAAGAAGAGGAAGGACGCAAAGAAGGAGAAGAAGCCGGTTGCCTCCAAGAAGGCCAAATCCCCACCCGCGCCCACCAAGGTCACCAAGACCACCACCACCACCCGCAAGGCTCGCACAGCCAAGTCTCCTGCAAAGTCCGGAACCACAGCCGCGAAGAAGCCAGCCGTGAAGAAGGGCACGACGATGACTGCTCCCAGTGACAACACCAAGACCGTCACCCGCCCCCGCAAGAAGTCAGAATGGGCACCCGCGGTCCCAGTGGAGACCAAACCCGCCGCACCCCGCAAGGCTCCTCGTGAGCGCCATCTTCCTACCCCAGAGCCCAAGGCCCCGGCGAAGGCTAAGCCTGCTCCCAAAGGCAAGGCTGCCCTCAAGGACAAGGCTCCTCCCAAAACCACCGCCGCTCCCAAAGACAAGGCTCCCACCAAAGCCACCACCGCCCCCACGAGCAAGACTCCTGCCCCCGAAGTCGCCGCTCCTTCCAAGACAAAGACTCCTTCTTCAGCCATCAACACACCTCCCACCACAATCCTCAAGTTCTTCGTCTTTGGCGAGAACGGTTTTGGAGAGCTTGGACTCGGCGCAAACTACAACAACCTCGATGTGCAGCGACCTCGCTACAACAAACTCCTGGCGCCTGAGACGGTGGGTGTTGTCGAGTTGGCAGCCGGAGCTATGCACTGTGTCGCGCTCACCCACGACAACCGCATCCTAACTTGGGGTGTCAATGACAAGGGTGCTCTCGGACGTCCCACCAAGAACGAGGACATGTATCCTCCTGAGGTGCCACGAGAGGACCTCCCGGATGAGGAAGACAGCGACTCTGGCATGAACATTTACGAGGTCAAGCCTATGGAAGTTGACTCGAAGCACTTCCCCGACGGAACGACCTTCGCAAAGGTTGCTGCCGGTGACAGCTGCAGCTTTGTGCTCACTACGACTGGCGAACTCTATGGCTGGGGCTCATTTCTCGTGAGTACCCTGATGACGCGCTCGATGGCAATTGCTAACTTTTCACAGGACATCAACAGCAACCCGCATTTCATCCCCGGTACTCCCCTCGCTACTACGCCTATTCCCATCGGCACCACCATCGACCACGCCCCATTCGTCGACATCTCGATCGGCTCGAACCATGCGCTCGCCGTTGACACGGACGGTGTTCTATACTCCTGGGGCAACGGCGAAGCGATGCAGCTCGGTCGCAAGATTGTCGACCGCAATCAGAACTTGGAGGAGGATCTCGTACCGCGCCGCCTTCCCGTCGGCCCGCGCGGCGCAAACAAGGTGAAACGAGCCTTTGCCTGCTCGCACCAGAGCTTCGCCGTCACCACGACCGGCGACGTCTACGGCTGGGGCCCCGACGGCGACGGCCAAGTCGGCTTCAAGCCCACGGACGAAATGAAACAGGCCGTCGTAAACCCGATGAAGATCCCGCATCTCAGCAAGAAGGGCGTCGTCGCCATGACAGGCGGTGAGAAGCACTCGGTGGCCCTCACGGACAAGGGCGACGTCTTGACTTTTGGCCGCCTGGAAGTCCAGCTCGGCCTCAACAAGGAGAAGCTAGGTCCCGAGGGCATCATCCACAGCGAAGAGGGCGTCGGCACGAGTGCACTGCTGCACATCCCGACCGCAATCCCGGACCTCAAGGCCACGATGGTCGCATCGGCCGGTCATCACAACATCGCCATCACCAAAGACAACAAGGCCGTCGCGTGGGGCGTCAACAACGTCTCGCAGCTCGGCCAGGGTAAAGACGCTGACGACAATATCCCGTTCCCGAAGCAGATCGCCGATCCCCGCGTCAAGGACTTGAAGCTCGTCTGGTGCGGGACTGGGTATCAGTACGGCATGGTTGCGTGCGAGTATGATCCGTCGGCGGAGCCGGCGCCTGTTCAGGAGATGCCGGCGCCGGATGAGGATGTTGTTATGCAGGATGCGGAGCCGACGACGAATGGCGCGAATGGGGTTTGAGGGGGTGGTGGTGGCGGCTTGCTTGCCGCATGGACGGGTGGAGGTTGGGCATGGGAAAAGTTGGGTATTGAGAGGGGAGCTTAATTTGCATATTGGTGGATCGGGCTGTGGATGAGTCGGCAACAGCGACAGCGACAGTGGACAAAGAAGAGGCTTTGGCTTGAGCGCTTGTCCTCCTTTGCATATGGGTATGGGACACTGGTTGCTTTGGTGAAAGGAGTCATGACCTTTTTTGGGCTCTGGCTTTTCACATTTGCGTTTGCTTTCATTTTGCTTTCTCTCTCTGCTTGGCATTGCACTGCATGCATCTCGTTATCATCTCATATCATATCATCTCAATCGACCACGGCCCTATGGAGTCGATGTTTGTACATTTGCCCCACAGAACCCCCGCTTGGAGATGAGCCGGAGTGGTGGGGTTCTTCAAAAGTCGGTTTTGCTTTTGCTGTTGTTTTTGGGTCTTTTTTGATTGCGGATTGCGGTTTGCTGGGTTTCTTTTTCTGATGGGTTGGGTTGGTTCTCTACTCTGCAAATTCTTTTCGCGCGCTTCCGCTGATAGGCAATGGTTGGTTGGTTGGGTAATTTGGGAGATGGTGAGATGGATGGGAGGGAAGGGAGGGGAGGGGAAGCGCTGCGTTTTGTATATTTTAATCTGTAGTTGGGGTTTATATCAGTTGCATTTATTCGGTTCTGAAGTTCGGATTTAGAAGTTTGTAACTTGTGAGCGTATGGGCTTGTAGGCTTGAATTATCATGGGCGGGGTGGGTGACGTGGTTTGGAATTGAGAAGGGGGGCGAAGGGAGAAAAAGGGGAGATGCACTTCGAGTATGTAACTGGAAAGGGAAGTATCATGGGTATGTTAAGGTTGCTATTTCGATCAACCATGACTTGACAGCCCGGGCGCCGGGTACTCTACCCCCACTCTAATGGTTTACAGTAAGACTTCGAAGAGATGGCCTCAGAACCGCTTTCCCTAACGAAACGTGAAGGGGGAAGATTGAGTCCTCCTTTTGTCGCGAGACAGGTCGAATGGCATGGAAGTCATTCTCCGCCCGTTCTCTTCGGTTCAATGAAGTACAATCAAGTTTCTCCGGAATAGAGGGAAGGAACAGTCGCCATCCGAGTATAACCCTTCCCCGTCACCGACAGTTGTAGTTGCTGGGCTCTTCTCCTGAAAGTTTATGATGAGGCTCATTGCCACAGCTCGAGGAAGCAAAGAACTGGAAAGAAGGATCTGGCACCAAAAATAAGGAGAGATGTGCGCGAAAGAAAGGCACAGAGATGCAATGCCTTTTCATGAAGCTTTTGATTGGAAGTTGTAAAAGAGAAAACAGTATCAGTAGGGAGATTAGGGGCTTTATACTCACTCAGATTTCACATGCTACATCTGGGAATTGGCTCAGCTCTCAACTATCTGAGATATCCGTATATATCCCTCTCCTCCTCACTCCAATGTCGATGATCCTCATCACAATCCCTCAATCTCGCCAATCTCCATCATCACCCCCCGCCGCACCTCCATCAACAGCAGCAGCAGTCCTCCACCACTTCTGCCAAGCGTCGAACATCATCACCTTGAACCCACGACGATGAACGTCTGGACGTTGTATATTAACTCTCTCAGACGAACAAGATGCCTCGAATTCTTTGCGTAGGAACGTTTTTTGATCTGTCCAGTTTCAGCAAATATGAGATCCTCATCGGTGGCTATGTTGTTGGTTACGTGTAATTTATATTTGATATCCATGGCGAAGTAGGATGTCGGGCCGTTGCATACCTGACCTAGCCAGCACATCCTCCAACCTCGATGTCTCCAGTGCTTCAGCGCTCGTGGACGGATATTTGGGGTTACGTAGGGTGCAGGACTGAGGGAAGAGTATCTCTCCGCTTCCAAATATATATAACCACCATTCGGCGAACTCATCCATCGATCTCATCGCAAAGCAACAGCCATCTATATACGCCCAGTACTGCGCCTCCTGGTCTCGGCGCTATGTCTAGGATTGTATCAATGATCCGCCATGTGTCCGCTTCATCACGGCAGGTTGGTTTCACCCATCATCGCTATAACATGGTGATCTTCGTCATGGCCACCAGTAATCTGAGCGGACCGCCATCATCAAAAGGAGCATCCGACAAACTCCGCCATCCTTTTCCGCTGTGAATCATCATCACACCTCCACAGTGACGGCGACAAGGCTTGCAAAACAAAACAAAAAGAATTAGAGGGCGCGAAGAGGGGACGCCGCGGCAAAATCGCCCATTCCATAAAGGAATTATCGTTCTGATCTGGAAGAGTTAGGGAAGGAAGAAGGGTGAGGTGCGTTTATATACTATTTACCATTTCTGCCGTGGATTTCCAGCCTCCGAGACATGCCTCGGGAGGTTCGAGGGGGCCACAGACTCACTCGACACCTCCTTTATTGGAGCACGAGCTCGCTCAACGTCCTCACTGATACCGGAAGCCTCTCCATAGGTGGGAGTGCTCTGGTTCGACAAAAGTCTCAGTTTGAGGAAAAAAGTATGGTGCAGGAAGAACGGCATGACAGGAAAATTTGGAAATGATATAAGTTCACATAGTTTTGAAACTTTTGATGGTAGTTAGAGCAAGTAGTAGAGTAGACCAGCTTGGACGTGTATATTTGACAAAAGGTTTTATGCTACGTATGTACAGAGGAGGTCGAGATCCTTTTGGCTGGCGACTATAGGAATCCACGATGCCATAACCACAAGGAAACCAATTGAAAATGCCGAAGGAGATTGACCAAGAAAGGGAATGGAGAGAGACTTGACAGTAAAGAAGAAAATATGGGTATCACGACCATCCCACCATGCCCAAACTCTCGCGTCCCATCCTGTCCCATCATATGCTGTGATTCCCATCATGCCAGACCAATCCCATCCCCTCATCCCCAATCCCACCCAACCCACAAAAGAAAATCCCTCCCAACCCTCTCCCTATCCCCATTCCCGACCTCACCCCCATCAAACCACCCCCACCTCCTCCCTCTCCCTCACAGCCCTCGCCTCAGCCCTCCTAACCAACCCCATAACAATCCTCCCCAACAACCGAATCCCAAACTCCAAAATCCACACCACGGTCCTAACCCCCAGCCCCACCAGTCCCAAGATGCCGCGGACGACTTTGGGGAACTCTTCTTCTTGGTGGGGTTGGTAAGGTTGTTGGGATTCGATATCCATTTGGCCGTCGCGGAAGGATGTACCGATGGGTCTTTGCTGCTGTTGATGTTGTTGTTGATGGGAGCTTTGGAATTGGGACTGAGGTTGGAAGGGCGGCGAGGGTTGGAAAGGAAATTGTGCCTGCGGAGTCGGAGATTGGAATTGATTCGGCGTCTCCTGCACGCCCTTCCTCATCCCCATCCCCAAACTCTTACTCTTCTTCCCCTTCGTCTTCGGCGCCGGCTTCGGCTTCAACTTCTTCCCCCTCTGCACCTGCACCGGCGGTCCCTCAAAAACCAGCCCCAAATCAACACCCCTCCGACTCTCCGCAACCACAACCGCAAACACCGCCGCCACCACCACATCCACCAGATACGAATTCCCGAGCGCCTGAATAGCTCGCGCATTAACATCCAGCCGGCCGTCTTTGAGACTCAGTTCCACGAGGACGCGCTCCGTTTCCTCGTCTCTGCGTCTCTGCGCTTTCTCCGCCGATTCGGGGAGTTCGCCTTGCAGCAGCGGACTCATCGTCGTGAAGGGGTTTAGGATGCGGATCGCTGCTGTTGCGGGTTTGGGCGGGGAGGCGTAGGGTATCGCGGCGCCTTTCGCGGTTTTCTTTTTTCCGGCATCGTTGAACTCGGCGATGTCGAAGCCGCTGCCTACCACACCCTCGACCACGATGTCAAATGTGCCGAGATCGGGGTGGAGGAGGGAGTAGTTCCCGTCTTTCGGCGAGGTGCGATGCCAGTACAACGTGCTGGACTCGCGATCGGTAGCGTCGCGCACGACTTGCTGTGCGAGACGAGCGGCAGCTGGACTTTTCGCCTCGGGGTCAAATCGCGCGATCGAGGATGCGATGGGGGAATTCGCAGTCTGCGATAGCGCGGCAAGAGCTGCGAGGGTCGGCGTGATGGTTGTGATGGGGTGGACGGGGTCTTCGAGCCCTTGGGCCATGCCGTCTTGGCCGAAGTATAGTTGGGGAGCTCGGTAGGTAGATAATGACGGAGGAGGCGGCGGCGTAAGGTGCATGTGGGCTATGGGGAGAATGTCGGGACGCTGGGGGTGGTGGCGGAAGATGAGGAGTTCGTGGTCGGGCGGTGGGGTTTCGTATTCGGGGTCTTCCTCTGGGTAGGTATCGGATTGGCGGAGGGAGTAGAAGGGAGCCGTAGGGTGGGTGCCGAAGACTGCTTTCTGGTCCCTGTCGGCTTTGGCGGTTGGTATTGATTGGTGCATTTGGAGAGCGTATTTGTGAGGAGATTGCGAGGTGGGGAGGGTGCCGTTCGCTGCCTCCCAGAGGTCAGGGAGATCGTCCGGAGAACTAAAGATTGGCTCCATGTGCGCTTCCGGGGAGTATGGTGCTTTGCTGATCTGTTCTCGGGGAATCGGATTCACATTGATCGGGTTGGGACGGTACTGCTGCTGGGACAACGGCACACTTGGGTTGAACTGAGGGAACATGGATCGAATTGGTACGTCTCCAGGACTGACAGGCGAGCCTTGGCTGTTGCTTCTTACCAGCGTAGCCGACTCGGACAGGGCCGGAGAAGCAACACGCCTCCGTTCAGGACTGGAGATTGGGCTGGAAAAGGTTTGAGGAGAGGGGGATCTCGTAGGTGACATGCCCATGTGTCTGGCAGTTTCAACTGGAGAGGTGGTATGCGCCCGTGGTGGGTACACCGGAGACATGTTTGCCCTATCGGGAGCTGCCATCTGAGGAGAGGTGTGCTGGGAGTGATTCGGCGTCGGAGATCGTTTGATCTGGATTGAATTTGATCGCGACGGGCTGATCGTGTTCGGATTCTGGTACATGGGGGTCTTGCCGGCGCGGGAATTGGACCTTGACGGAGCCACTTGCTGAGGACTCTGATATACAGGAGACATTCCAGTCCTGTGCTGATCCTGCGGTAGCGACTGATTCCTCGGAGGATAGACTGGAGACATCCCTCTTGTTTGCGCGGGACGGGGAGAGTGACCTCGAGTAGCGGCAACCGCAATTGGCGGCCTCGTTTTCTGGCTTGGCCGACGATGAACTGGAGATGGCGCTCGAGGAGCAGTGGCAGAATCCGGCGTGATGATGCTGGCCATGGGTCTGCTCTGGTGGAAGACCGCTGCTGCGGCCTGCCCGTCCTTTGCGGAATCTGGGGTAAATGGCCCCTGCACAGGCGCCGACGGGCGGTAAATGGGGGAGATCTCGTTTGGTTTCACCTCGTCCACAGGGGAGACCATTTGAAGCTGGTAAGTCGACATGGGCGAATCTGAGAGAACGCCCATGTTGTTGACTGGCGATACTGTCCGGCTGCGCTGGGGAGCATCGAATGAAGGCCGTGGTCGCGAGGCATCAAAGGAAGGTTTCGCCTGTTGCGAGGGTACGGTTTGCGGTTCGATCTTCTGTGGCGCCGGCGCCACAGGTTTCGAAGAGTCCGAATCGACTTGGATGCATGTAATGAGCTCGTGGAAGTCGCTGGACTTTGACTGCTCGATGGTGATTCTGGGAACGACAGGCTTGGCAGGCTGCTGATGGCTATCTTTTCTCTTTGATTTCCGCTCCGGCTCCGGGTTCAGAAAAGGACGATCCGGAGGAAATAGCTGTAAAGACGGGCGGGATGCCATTTTGAGAAGAGTAGATGCAAGAAACGCTTAGTGATTACGCTGATCAGACAAGAAATGGCGAAGCTCCACAGGAGACGACAATGAAACAAACACAGGCTCTCACGAACAACACATGGGGCAGAATGGATACGTAGTGACATGGCCGTCAATGCGCGGCCATGCTGGAGATATAAGAAACAGAAGTGTACCTACAGGCGATAGCCAGGCCAGGGACAGGGTGGCCGTACCGCCGAGAGGCAATAGCGGTTCCACGGAAGAACTTGTGGGCGTTGATTTACCTTGCATGACTTGCCTTGGAGAGGTAAGCAGCAGCTGTGGAACGTACCAATCAGATGTAGCTGCAGAAGAAGGCCTTGGAGAGGGCTGGGGTGGTGGTTGGCTCCAGGGAGCGCTGGTTAAGCGCCGGCCCTCCCAAGCCGCATCACAACGTCGCCAGCCTGGTCAGCACCTCTTTGCACCGTCTGGAAGTGTGATTCGTGCTGGGCCGCCCTATCAAGAAGAAAAGTCTCGAGTCTTTTTGACAATGGGCTTGCCGAAGCTAACGATGGCGACACCGGCGGGCCGACGTTGACGGACTCGACAGAACTGCGATACTAGTACCGGGGTGTGTATACGAGGGAGCGATTATTTCGGACGACTTGAGCGATCGAACATGTCCAGGAGAAAGAGAGAGAGAGAAAGAGTCCTCGCCGCATCTCTGCGCTGCCAACGCTGCAGTAGGTACAGCGGTCAGACGGTCCGCGACTGAAGAGGAAAAGATAGATGGAGATGGAGATGCGTCTATGCAGTGGACTGTGGAGCGAGGCGCGGTGGAAGTATGATAGATGTGCCGATGCTGTCTGTACATGGGAACGCTGCAAGTGTATCAGTCCATCACACGCGAGCTGATAGCGCAATCACACTCGGTTGACGATGCCGGCGTCTACAGCCAGGGTTGGTAGCTGGTAGCTGGAGGAGCATGGGATGGATGGTGATGACTGATGAGTGGTGAGGACTTGGTACCTTATGGCTGGTGAGGATCTGGGAGGGAGCGAGAAAGCATTGGCAGAAGAGCGACATTCCTTGGCATTCACTATCGATAAGGTCACGACTCCAAAAATAACCCCCCAGATCTCTGCCTCGAGCTCGAAGCCGAGACGACGCCACAAAGAACTTCGCCATGCCCACCGAACTGGAAGAGCTGGTCGAGTTTCTGCATCATGGGAATACCCAGATCAGGCAGATTGGTGAGTTGGCCCGGCATGCCACTGTGACACCAACTTACAGATGCCGCAGCCGCTGAAAATCTCGTTGGATACTCGACTGCGCAGCCGAGCATCTTCAAGGCCCAGCAGTTGACTCCGGTAAAGGACTTGAAGCTGTTAGTGAAGGACTATCCAGTGCGTAGCACTTGAGGTATCCTGGAATTGCCGAGCTGATCCGCAACTGCAGCCCATAGCGAAGAATGCTTTGACTATTCTGATCAATATCTCGCATGACCAAGAGGTATTGAAGAGCCTGGCTACCGATGATGCATACCTCGAAAGCCTGCTTGCTCGGATCACTGTACGCGAAGAGATAACTATCCTAAGTCCCGCAGCAACCAACTCATCCAATACAGAATCCGAAAGAGCCAAATGCGAATGAGATTGCCATGCTGTTAGCCAATATGGCCAAGTCAGACAAGATGCTTCGAGTCTTGAATCTCGAAAGAGATGTCCCTAAAGAGCTATCCACATCCAAGAATACTATGGACCAGTTGATGGACTGCTTTGTCAAGGGCGCAGAGGGCCGATTCAACAAAGAAGCTGACTTTGACTATCTTTCCTATTTCTTTGCCGATATCTCTAACGTGGGTGCTTCTTCAAATTTACTTCCCAAGTACGCTAGGAAATAAGTAACGACTAATCTCTGGATTCAAACAGTCTCCAGAAGGCCGCAAGTACTTCACCACACCCCAAAAGCACGACAACGATATCATTCCCTTGACCAAGTTGATCGTATTCACAGAAAGCAAATCTGAGATACGACGACGAGGCGTAGCAAGCACCATAAAGAACGTCTGCTTCGAAGTAGACTTCCACCCCCAGCTGCTGGCTTTAGATACTGTCAACCTGCTCCCCTACATACTCCTTCCCATAATGGGCAGCGAGGAGTACAAGGAAGACGAGATGGACGATATGCTCGAGGACTTGCAGCTTCTTCCTCCAGATAAGGAGCGAGAACGGGACAACGAGATTCTCAAGACGCATCTCGAGAGTTTGCTGCTGCTGACTACAGAAAGACCGAGTAGAGAAATCCTCCGGAAGATATCTGTATACCCCATTGTGCGCGAAACGCATATGCATGTTGATGATGAGGAAGTCCAGGAGGCGTGCGATAGGCTGGTGCAAGTCCTGATGCGAGATGAAGAAGACGAAGGAGGAGAAATGGACAAGAAGATGCTGGAGGCAAAAAAGAAGGCCGAAGAGGAAGTTGAGGATGAGGATGAACAGATAGTAGAGGTGTTATGAGATGGGGTTCAAAAGTCTGGACAGACTTTTAGTAGATTTGAGTACAACGCGCAACAATACCTTTGATTTTCACTCTGAAAAGTAACATTTTAAGCTTACCGGTGCGAAAATGTTAATTCTAGAAAATTAAACATCTGCCTTAAGGTTCTCCATAGACCGTGGATATCCAGGGATGCTGGTCGGCAACCACGTGCTCGGCTCGGCATTTGGACGATGTTTGTTCCAACCTCTTCGAGTACCGACTCCCGACCAAAATGCACCCCGCCAAGCAAACACGTACGACCCGTGTATACTGTACTCCGTACGCACTGAGACCATTCACATTCATCGTAGGCTCAGGTTTGAGACTCCTCTCTCTTCTTTCTATCCTGTATTTTTCCATAAGAAATCCCTGGCAGCCCAGCTTCCCCAAGACTTTCCTTGCGAACACACCCCCACCCCTCAACTCCCCGCATCCCGCACCCCGTCACAACTAAAACGTTCAAGTCAAGGCTATCCCTACCCCAACCCGCGCAGCCTTGCCAACATGCCGCTGTAAAAAATCCCGGTTCGCGAACGTCGCACGCGAGTCCAGCCCACCATGGCCTTCCTCCACGATCTCTCCTTCGACCACCGCAGAAGTGAAGATGTTGCTGACGAGCTTTGGGGCGCGGAAAGAGGGCGCGGAGTCGGCTAGGGAGAGAGAAAGAGAAAGAAGACATCGGAGATATAAGAGACGGGATGAGAGCGATGAGGCTGGGAGGAGAAGAGCAAGTGAGCCTCGACGCGGTCGCGACTTTTACGAGTACAGCTCCAGTTCCGACGATGATATCCACCACCGCCATGAGGGCCGCGGTGAGAGGTCCTCGCGCCAACCGACGAGACGGGCAGTGGATTCCAAGAGCAAGATTGGAGAGAAAACGCCGACGGTTCGCGTGACGCTCAAAGACTCGCATTCCGCAGCTATGGACAGGAAAGAGCATAGAGGAAAGGGTACATCTGAGGACAAAAGAAAGAAATACAGTACGAGTAGGAAAGAGAGCAGCACTGGAAATGCGCCGAGCAGGAGAAGGCAAGCGTCCAAGGACAGAGGCAGAAAGGAAGAGCATGGCGTACCAAAATCAAGACGACGCGAGCCCCGCCGCGGCTCATACGAGGTCCTGGAGCCCGCGCAGACTCCCCGAGTATCCCCATCTACGTCTGCTCCACTGAGAGTGATACCTGAAAGGCCTCCACAGCTGCCTGTTGTCCCAACTCATGAATCTCGTGTGCATGGTTCTGCAAACCGCAACCTTGCGAGGAGCTACTCGAGGAGATATTCGTCTTCCGAGGAGAGTAGTGCGAGCGACGACGACGGCGAGCGTCAAGAAGAGAAAAACATCCCAGAGGGGAATCAAGCGAAGGAGACCATCGCAAGCTCGAGTTCGAGCTCGTCGGATGTTGATAGCGATCGTGAAGGGACTCCTCAGGGGCAAAGAGGACCTGATGGCGATCGTGTTTTAGGAGAACACGTGAACGAAGCGGAGATCAACAACAACTTGCAAGACTCTTCCGCTGACCAAGCGACAGAGGAATCTCCTGTCCGCGCGGATGTCATAGCCTCTCAACCACAAGAGCCTGTTGATCCGGAAGAGCATCAAAGTTCACCGCAGAGTTTGGAGTCTCCTGAAGGCAATCGCAGTAGTGTTGCAGAGCAGTCGTCGAATCGCACCAGCCGCAGTACCGTTCGCAAAGCCGCTGGGCAGAGGAGAGCCTCGAGGTAACTTTACATCACGAAATTTAAGATTACACCTATTTAAACCCTCACAGCGCGACCTTCTTCGACCTCTTCCTCCCTCAACCTCCATCTCCACAACAACAAACCGCGCGACATCACAAGTCAACCACAACAACCACACGCAAGAGAGCAACCTCTCGCGCTGTGCTTGCTGTGCCGTTGTCACGCTCTACAGCGACGCCTGCACGCTCAGCGTCAACACCAAGTATCAGGACTTCACCCGACCCGTCGAGCGCCAGTCGAGCACCATCTAACCTGAGTATCCGCACCGCTCCAACGTCTACCCGTCGACCAGCGACTGTTCGACGACAATCAAGCCCTGGGTTTCTAGCAAGCCTTCTACTTGCGACGGATCCAGTTGCGTCGAGGACTCGCAGAAGCTCAGTGCCAGCACTCTTGCGAGAACCAGTTGGTCTCGCGCCGGTCAACGAAGAACCTGAAGAAATTGCATCGCCAACGACCGCACCTCAAGCAAATATGGCCATCTTTGTTCGTCGTACCAATTCCTCGGCTGGACCAAGCAACGCAGCGCATCGTCGTCAGTTTGCCCGCCCGGTGCCCTCGAACATGGCGACCTCTCCCTCTTCATTCCCATCCCTCTCCGCCTACCAAACTGCGACCTTGGAATGCTTGACTTGCTGTGACACGGTCACCGCCAAAGACTCCTCTACCTTCCTATGTGGGCACACTCTCTGCAATCCCTGTGTCATCCGTCTTTTCAACCTCTCCACAGTCGATCCCGAGCAGATGCCTCCCCGCTGCTGCGACCCGCAGCACCCCATCGACATCCATTCGGTGGCTCGTCTGTTCGACAAGGATTTCAAGCTTCTCTTCAATAAGAAGAAGGATGAGTTCACTACACAAAACAAATTGTACTGCCCCAAGCCACAGTGCGCCGAATGGATCCCGCCCAGCAGCATCACTTTTCACAGGGGCAGGAGCAGCGCACGCAAGAAGGCCACATGTCTCAAATGTTCCACTGATGTCTGCGGAGACTGCGGACTCAAATGGCATCCCGGCACGAACTGCGAGCAAGATAAGGAGACGGTGAAGCTCATGAAACTTGCCAAAGACGAGGGCTGGCAACGGTGCTATTCCTGCAGGGCTGTGGTTCAACTCAGCGAGGGTTGCAATCATATGAAGTGTCGCTGCACCGCCGAATTCTGCATGCTCTGCGCCCGTCCCTGGAAGACTTGCAATTGTCCATGGTTCAACGCTCCCCCCGATGCTCCTCACCTTCCAGACCACGAACATCGGCACGTGCGCCACCAGGCCGAACGCGAAGCCGGTGCCCGCCATCATCAGGCTGCTTTCGACATGCGCCGCGATGAGGACGCTCTCTTCGTGCAACAGAATCGAGAACAGCACGCTGGCATGGTTCGGAATGATGAAGAGTACAACCCTCGCCAGTTTCTCTTTCGACTCTATGACCGCAACAACACACAGAGGGCTGCCGACCGGGCTGCTCCTCCAGGCGCACCTCTGGACCGCGATGCTCAAATCGCTGCCGATGAAGCCTATGCCCGTCGCCTCGCCATGAACGAGTTTGGTCCGCGCAACATCGGCCTCCAGCCAGACCGCGCGGGTGCGGATGAGAACCCGATCCGTAACGCCGAGCGCATACGGCGCCGAAACGCCCTTGCCGAGTACCACCGTCTGCATAATCCCCGTGAAGTCGACGACACTGCTGACGGCGCTTTGGACGAGAACCAGAATCGAGACGGCCCCGGACGTCGCCAGAATGCCAACGACGAGGACGGGGCCCAGAGGGCTTTTCGCAGACTTTACGAGCAGGGTCGAGGCCGTCTTGCTCTTGCCAGGCCCAACTACATCGTCCATGGTGACGTGCATCGAGACGCCCGCCTTGAGGAGGAAATTGAGATGATGGAAGCCACTACGAATGAGCTGCGGCTGCTGGGACGTGACATCCAGCGTGCACGCACTCGACGGGAGCGAGATTATCCACTCGAGTACCTCGACGACGCAGAAGACGACGATGCCAGTCTCCATGCCCGTCTTCGAGATGCCCAAGGTCGAGCGCGGGATCTCCTTCGTGCTGCGCCAGCGCCGGCGGAATTGCCACCTCGTCTTGCTACATCTCCAGCCCTCTACCGGCCGGCTCGGCGTCCCGACGACGCAGAAGAAGACGATGCCGTTCTTCATGCCCGTCTCCGAGATGCCCACGGTCGAGTGCGGGATCTCGTTCATGCCAACCCAGAGCTGGCGGAGTTGGAATCTCGTCTTGCTACATCTCCAGCCTTCCTCCACCAGCCGCCTCACCGTCGTCCCGACCGCGCGCAAGCCCCGATCCTCCACCGTCGGGCCATGCTTCGTAATGCCGAAGTCCGCGAACGCGATACCTCCCGAGGCACCTCAGGCATCCTCGCCACCCTCGCCGGCCGTATGAACGGAGGTTCTCGGCGCGCCGAACCCGCTCATCCACGCGACGTGGCCAACCTCGACGACGTGGAGCCTGTGCGCTGGGAGGACGTTCACACGCCCTCTCAGACCAGCGACGATGACAGCGAGACTGAGGACGAGGACAAGCCCGAGGCTCCTCGCGCTCAACATGAAAACGGTGGTTTTGGTGGTGTTGGTACTGGTAATGACTCCCCTCTACGCACGATAGAAGAATAAACTTACTCACGGCATGGATCAAGGCAATAACGACACCCGCAACCATACTAGCGACACCCGCACCGTCGACAGTAACAGCGACACGAGCAGCGGTACCGGCGACACCAGCAGCAGCGATAGCGACAGCGATACCTCCTCGGGCGGTGGAGGTGTCGCTGCGCCTGCACCCCATCCGCACCTCCCCCGTGACCGTCCACGCGACACGGACCGCGAACGCACACTCCGCAACGAACTTGGCCAACACATGAACGAGTCTAATAACGCGAACACCACCCGCCCCGCAGCTGCTTCTGTCGAGAGGAATCGAAACGGCAATATGGATAGGAACAGGAATAGGGAGCAGCGTGCGACTGGAACTGTAAGGAACAGGGAGGCTACGCGGGAGCAGAGGAAGGTCAGGGATAGGGATAGGCGCATTGATGCGTGGTTGGTTAGGGTCTTGGAGGATTAGCTTGGTTGAGATGACCTTGGATCGCATTGGGGGTTGTTGATGGGATTGGGTCGCGATGGCGTCGTTAATGGGTTGGGTTGGGGATTTGCGGAAAAAGAAAGTGTACATATAGAAATAGAGATTGGTGATTTCGCCAGCATGCAGGGTCTTTGACTTTTTGGTCGTTGAGGTGATTCGTGAGGGTTTTCGAGATGCTGGGGTGATCCTGGAGGGTTGGGGAGGTGGAATGGTTATGTGTTTGGTTCGTGGGATGGAGCTTGGTGAAGACTATAACTCAAGCTTGAGACGGTGGGCCGTCACTGGAGTACGCACTGTGGCAGATTTTTTCTCGTGGGGCTGGAGATGTGTATGTGGATATTTGCTAGCTTGGATAAGATGTGTTTGGCAAACGTGGGAGTTGTTTGGAGAGATGTCTGGGTAGCTACTCGATAAGCACGTAGAATACCTACCACTAGTACTTCTACTTCATCCATACCACCAACAAACGCGTCTTACCTTCGTCGTCGCATCGTCGCCGCACCTCGGAAAAGTCTATACATAAATACCTCCTCGGCGGCCAGAGCTCGTTCTACTTTCTTCAGACAACAATGACTTCGAGGCAATGAAGGGTTCACATTTCCCCGTCCTCCGGCGTTGTTCTTTGCCAGGTTTTCAGTGGTGCTCGAGATGGAATTGGGTTCGTCATCGAGAGGTGGTGGTGTGGGGAGGCTTTGAGATGTGTTGGTTTGGGTTGTCATTGAGAAGTGTTGATGATTAGCATGGTTGGGACGTTGTGGAGAAGACTGGCAGGAGGAAGTGGTGGTGAAGGACAGCGGGCAGAAGTGGTGATGAGGCACCACAGGAGGATATCGTGACGAAGAAAATGGAGAGGGCGAAGAGAAATTGGGAGCAGATTGGCACGACGCCACCGCAAGAAGCACGCGAAGAATGCTCCCGGACCCAATGACAGAGCTCAGCTGTGAAGAACTTGAAAAAAGTAATGAGGAAGATGGGTGGGTTTTATAGCCACACGGCTAGCGGCGGGTCGTGGACAGGATCTGAGGACTGGAGATCAGCTGACAGGAGGTCTTTTCTAAGGAGATGCTCGCTCTTCGACGACATTAGGGGGCTCGAGATTTGATATGGCTCTCATGGAACTTGACCGGGACGAACTTATTTTACGTGCCACGCTCGCCCTCTCTTTCTGTATTTCCTCGGTAGTATCCACAAACTACTCTCCCTTTCAACATAACGAGACGACAAAACCCCAATGGATCCAACGAAAGAGAAGATGCCTTGAGGGAAAGTCGTTAGCTTAGCTGACACTACCTTTACCTCGACAAGGCGAAGCCATCGCATGACAAATGTAAAGTATACGAGCTAATAGAGAAAGAATGATGACTGTGGACTGTGCTGATAGGTATAAGTATCCCTTTCCCTGCGTCCTTCTAACTTGTCTTCAGGCAAAAGTTTCAGACTAAATACATTCTATTGACATCTGGACCTCCCTGGATGGCAGCACTTTCGATTACTTTCTCGTATCGGACATTTCGTTATCTTTTTCCCGCGGTAAGACTCATTGTTTGACGTGGACGGTGACTTACTCCGTTTTTGGTAGTTGGAGAGCGAAACGATGAGATGGTACTGATGCAAGTCATCGCCGAGCAAGATTAAGGATGGAGATCAATCAAAAGTTGAGATGGCGGGGAGTCAAAGGAGTAATTGAGACCATATACCATGCGCAGAGGGGAGCCGCCTGGGAAGATGGGCGCCATTACAGCCCTCACCATGGTTCTTGTAGAGAAGTTGAATACGTCGAAAGAGTGTAGGACTTATATACTGCACCGGCAACCCGAACTTGGCCTTGAAGCATGTGGGATGATACTTCAGAAAATGCCATCGAGATCGTTGCAATCGTAAGTCTCCTAACATTAGTCCACATGGTCTGGGAACGTGATAACGGATATAAAACCTCGAGTGGAGTCAGGTTGTCTCTCAGCAACAGAACAACAGATGACCAAAACTGGGGTAGATTGGGCGGAGAGGCTCGTCTCCGTGCTTGCTCTTTGCTCCTCGAGACAACCTTTTCTCACCACAAACTTCAGATGCTGGGAGTCGTCATCCTTTGCAGTAACAGCCCCCGCAAACAATCCACAAGAAACATCAACAACTAAAAATTCCGACCCCACTCATCCTCTCATTCCCACAAACACAAACCACAATCCGAGCTGCTGATGACGAAAACCAAAAGTTCAGCGACCAAACCAGGACAGCCATAAATCCATTGACCGGCTCTTGAGGCCCAGTGAAGTATGAGGAGTAGGTGGATGTGGGGGTGGAGTTTTATATGCACTGCTGAAGAACAGCCCCTCCGTGACTGTACTGCCTGGGGTAGGTATAAAACCACAGTGAAGCTTGCAGTTGAGGTGACAGACCAAACGATCAGAGGTAGTACAATTCCCGAAATATGAGGTTGGGTTTGGAGTTCTCCATCCTTCTGCTCGGTCCATATCATTCAAAAAAGTTTTTCATCATCATTGAAAGCCGTTAAAGCTGGGAATCGTCGTCTCTAGACGACGTTAGTCCACACAATCTTCTGTTCAGGAGAGTCACCAGCGAATAAAGAAGATGAAGCAAGCTTGTTCGTCATCACATAACTCTCATGACATGAAGAAAAAAATACATATCACAAAGGACACGGTTTGCCCATCCAGCCAGAAAGAACGTCACTGACTAGCTTTGACAAGTTGGTTTTGCAAATCTTGTAGAGGGTGTTGGGAGAAACGGACACTGACAGTAGTATATATAGTGAGCCCCACCTTCCACAGGAAAGCAGTTGAAGTAACTTATGGACTCTGTCCATTGAAATCTGCCACTATACGATGGCGGGAAATGGAAATGAGAAAGGCACATGGCACCTTGCGCAAACACACATACACGAGGGGGCATGCATGCAATACGCCCAAAAAGCACACAGCCCCAACCCAGCCATAAGTAAGCAGATATACTTGTCGCCCCTATCTCCTCTCCCAACGCCCCTGAATCGCCTTTTCATTCCCACAAAAGAGACGTGAGGTCACGACAACCCGGATGAGTTAAAACGCCCCCATACCCTCACGCCGAAAAAAAAATGCGCAACGAATTGAATGGATGCCACCCCAAATTTGCTTTTCCCCCTATATCCCACCTCTCCCGGCTCCCAAGTTCCCCCCCCTAAACCCAAAACTCCATCCCCATCTCAAACCTCCTCCCCCCCATCCCCACCCCAAACCTTCTCGGCTCCTGCGGTCCCTCACTCGCAACGACATACCCGCCCTCACACCTGCCAAAACCGACCTTCGGCTGCTGCGCGAAAAAGCCATCGTATTTGGGATCCGCGGCATCGGCGAGACTGCTCACTTCGCCGCCGGGGAAAATGTCGTGCCAGGGATGGATGCACGAGGGCCCTTTGCAGGATTTGAGGACCATGAGGAGGGCGTCGAGGCGGGCGGCGAGTTGCGCGGCGGGGCGGCCGAGGGTTATGATGGGGCCGGGGGAGGGGAGGAGGGGGGTGGTTGTGTTGGGGTTTGGGGGAGGGGTGAAGGGGTTTTGTGGAGATTGGGGATTGGGGTTGGCGTTGGAGTGTCGAGGGGTAAGGGCGGAGAGAATGTGCGGAGGGATGGTTGAGGGGAAGAGGTTGTGGTTTTGCTCGGGGTCGACGGTCATGTCGTACATTTCCTTTTCGTTGGAGCACCAGACAGTGTACATGAAGGAGTAGGCGCCTGGGGAGACGACGCGGACGGTTTTGTATGTGTTGTTGAGGATGAATCCTGGGAGGGTAAGTCAAGTCAAGTCAGTATGATCCGTTCGCCAAAGTTATGGGCCTTTTAGAGGGGGATGGGGGACGAACCGTCGAACTTAATAGGGCTGTCTGGAAAGAGCTCGATAGGCCCGGCGTTGTCCCGCCGGTTCCAGCCCCAGTGCTCGACATTAGCATGCTCCGAGCGCGTGATCGAAGCGAGTGTTTCCTGTTTCACAGGCATTGGCGTGCCGTCGAAATCAGGATGCAGATCAATCCCCGCAAGATTGAACAGCGTGGGCACGATATCAGTATGCGTCGTCACCGTGTTGATGGTTTCATTCTTCGGCACGCCAGGGCCGCGAATGTACATCGGGACACGGACGTCGAGTTCATAGCCAGTTTGCTTCCCGGGCGGGAGACGGTGCTGGCCGATGTGGAAGCCATTGTCGGATGTGTAGAATATGTATGTGTTGTCGAGGAGGCCTAGATTCTCGAGACGGTCGAAGATGGCGTCGACCATCTCATCCACTGCTGCTAAAGTCTGCAGTCGAGAGCGGAACCAGCCGTCGTTGTTTTGGACTGTTCGAGGGTCCATATACGGCAGATCCTTGACCCAGCTGACTCCATGTGGCTGTTCGAACGATTAGTGACATCACGTGGTTTTTAAGGAGGTCATTCCTACAGTGATGGGGTTGAAATTCGACGTGCGAGGTACTTTAACGTCAGGAAACAGTTTCTCGTGGCGCCACGCTGGCTGTGGGATTGTGGAGTCGGCAGTTGAATTCAAGCGACTTGGGCCTGGTTGATTGTGTGGTGCAATGGGAGCGACGCCCAGAAAGAAAGGCTTCTTGGCGGCTGCGGCGTCGGTCAAAAAGTTGAGAGACTTGTCTCTTATCAGATCCGTCGAGTATTCCCCAGGATAATAGTTCGGAGCGTCTGTGTTTCGCTGGAATGAAGCGTTGTAGTATGTGTAGCATTGCGGATCAATGAGGACTGGAGATTGAGATCAGTTTTTTTTGGTCCCGCGGATTGAAGCTTCGCTCGACTTACAGTCGGATCCTGTCCATCCCCTTGGAAAAGGTTTGTCGTAGTTACTGAGCTCGAATCCATTCATTAATTTCCCGGTGTAGTATGTATTGCTACAGTAGAGTAAGCCAAATGACTCTTGTCATCTTCGGTTTGCCTTACTATCCTGCTCCTTGTAACCATACTGGTAGCCAATGGTTGTTCAAATCTCGTTCAATGAATTTTGGATATCCTCCTGAATATGGAAATCAACCTATTGCTCGAGCAAAAACCAGTTGTCAAGAAAACATACCATAAGGAGGATAAATGTCTGTTACATTTGTATTGTGAGCAGCTTTACCGGTCAAAAGGCTGACTCTCGACGGACAGCACAATGCCACTGCAGTTTGTTAGATCACGCGTAGATTGTTGTATTGTACTCGGCTAACCTGTGCAAAAATGGTGGTTGTAGTAAGTGCCCTGCTCGGCAAATCGTCTTTTGATTGTGGGCTGGTAGTCCAGCGAATTCATCAGCGAATCCTGGTCATCGGTCATGATAAAGACAAAATTCGGTCGATTATCCGGAGCATCCTGAGCTCTGATGGCAGGTATCATGAGCAGCATGATACAGGCGACGAGCACCAGGCCAAGGAATAGAAACCGATGCATGATGACTATGTTCTTGAGGCGTGACAACTGCAGCGACCATTAGCATATGGTGGAAGACGAGGAGTATATGGACGGAGATGGGAAAAGTATGAGCAACAAGGCCATACCAAGCTAACAAACTTTCCCTCCTTAGCATGGCCGTGTTCGCCTCCGTCGTCTGGAACTCGATCCACCGCTGCAACGGTCCTCTCCATTTCTGCTAGCCTACAGGGGTGCAGCCGAAGGTCCGTCGAATGAGGCCAAGGTACGAATGAAATTAGACTATTGACATGTTCGCGAGGGGTTGAATTGATGCGCAGAATCGGCAAGCCACGGCATGGAACGTGGTGTTGTCAAGCTTTTTTGATTGAGACAGGCATTGCTCCCTGGATAGCAGTACGGTAAGATGAAGATTCGCGAAGGAAACCCTATGTAAGGTACCGAGCAATATTCAGAGTGCGTACGTATGACAACGACTTTTGCATATGCTCCGTTACGCGTCAATTGTACGTTGGCAAACGGTGTAGCGGAGATGACTTCAATCGACTGTCCAATGGTGCAATTCGGCAACGACCCGGGATCTCCACCTCTTCAGTGATGAGCGCAGGGTTGCGGAGAGAACTTTGAAATTGACATAGACCTGCCCTATAGTGTAGATATTTGCTTTAAGATTGCGAAAATGTCGCCAGAAGTGCCGAGCGCGGAAACCCTGCCTCCGCGCAAGGTTCCCGCGCTCCACCGCACAAACGACCTGAGACCCTCGAACCATGTGGTATGAGGCATCATCCAAGCAGGTGTATACAGAGCATATAACGTGTTGCGATCGAGGTGGTGGTAGGTCGGAAGGGAAGTGCTTTCAGGGACAGGAAGGGGACTTAGCTGGGGTTATAGGAGGTTGATAGTCCTAATCGATCGCTCGGTAACGGCCCCGAGACCCGGTTACGAGGCAGGCCAGACGCGGAGACTATGCCACAGCCCTGAAGCTCTCATCTGCCGTATCCCGAGGGAGTTGAACATGGTCATGGAGTTGGGGTTGGGGTTGGGGTTGGAAGAGAGTGGAGGCGGAAGGCGGGGTCGATTGGCGGAAATAATAGTCCCACTGAGTACTCCGTACACCAAGAGAAAATTGCCTGTTTGGGTTAGACGTAGCCTGAATTGGGCTAGTTCTCTGGGCAAGGCAAGGCTAGGTACACCCACCTGCACTCTCAACTTCAACACCATCTCCATGATTCCATGCCAACACTCTACCACAATTTCCCTTGGGCTATGGTCCGGAGGCCCGACTCGACATGCTCTATTTCCCCCTCGCCTCCTCTGGGAGCGAGATCCGACTCGTCAAACTCCACTCACGCCGGTCTTCCTCTTCTTCATCAGCAGACAGGAAGGACACAATCGTGGAGGACGACCTCGATGACCTCGACACTGTTCCAATTACATGCGACCTCTATCCCACTCCCCTCGATGCAGCTTCCCCCTACGAAACCCTCTCCTACACCTGGGGCGACTCATCCTCCCCTATTCCCATCCACATCAGCGGCCATGTCATCCAAGTCACCCGCAACCTCCACGCAGCCCTGCAGCACATCCGCCAAGAGTCAACAGACCGCATCCTCTGGATAGATGCACTCTGTATCGATCAGACCAACAATGCCGAAAAGTCGGCCCAGGTCCAGATGATGCGGAACATATACCACTCGGCCGCCCGCACTCTCGTCTGGCTCGGTGCTCCTGCCCTTGGAGAAGACAACCACATCTCTGAGACGATGGCCGAGTTGAATCGGTTGGCGAGGTATGCAGAAGAGGGTGGTAAAGATGAGAAAACCGACTTTAGCCCGCTGCCAGCGTGGGTTGGAGATCACGATACCCACGAAAATTCCGAGACTCTCCAAGAGATGGCGCGGATGGGTCCCCTATGCCAGGAGTACGCGAGAGACCTCGACAAGCTAAGACGGCTACTGCGAGGATTCTGTGCACTGCTAGACAGCGAGTACTGGCGTCGTGTCTGGGTCCTGCAGGAATTCATCGTGTCGGCCGAGCTGGAAATCATGTATGGAACCTCCTCCATATCGCACAAGAATTTCCACAACACTATCCTGATGTTACCGGCTGTATCGATACAGCTTGTGCTGAAGCTGTATCAGGAATTGCAAAACAGCATGTCGAGCGGAATGCCAGATATGGCGGTCATGAACGACATTTTCTCCCTCAAGACTGAGGTTTCCCAAGCCCCTGCCAGGATATCGGGCTTGCGCATGACGTACCACTCCTACGTCCGAAAACACCACGAGCCCCCTTATCGCCTCTGTGACCTTCTCTCTCGTTTCTTTGTTGGAGGAACCGTCGACTCCACCGAAGACTGTGACAAGATCTACGCCCTACTCGGTCTCGCCTCTGACGGCGCATATCTAGGAATAACGCCCCTCTACGGCAGCGCCCAGACCTGCGACGACACATACACGCTAGCGGCCCGGGCAATGATCTGCGCAGGCGACGTCGACTTGCTCTCTCTATCTCAGCAGCGAACACGCGATCCAGCTTTACCATCCTGGGTCCCCGACTGGCGCGGCTCGCTCCTTAAACCCAGTGGGCAGCTCCCTTACAGCACCATTTTCAATGCCTCTGCCGGCCTTGGCTTCACTTCCACTCCATTGCTACGCAATGCTTCCTTTCCATCGGCCCACCTACACCTCCTCGGTCGCCGCGTCGACGTGATAGAAACCCTCAAGAGCCCTTTCCCTTCAATCGGTGCCCACGACCCCTCCAATCTCTACGCAACCTTCGATTACCTCACAGCCACCGCCCTGGTCTGCTTCGTCTCCGATGCCAAACGCGCTTTGCCCGACGCAGACGAGATCTACAAGCAGCCGGGAGATAGAGAATCGGCATACTACCGCCTCCCCGTCGCCGATCAGGAACTCACTGGTCTCAATCCTCTACACCGTATCACATCGCGCGGGCGCAAAGAATATGACGCCGTGTTCGCCTTTGCGCAGGCATTTGCAAATCGTGACCCTGACGCGCCGATTACGTGGGGGAAAGAGTTATATGAGAATTATGGCCTCATGATGGGATACCAGCAGTTTCGACGGCCGTTTGTGACACTAAAGGGATACGTGGGGCTCGCGCCGCAAGAGGCGGAAGTGGGTGATGTGGTTGTGGTGTTTGCTGGTGGGAAGTTTGCGTATGTTTTGCGGAAGGTGGGCACGGATGAGGATAGGGATGAACAAGGAGGTAAGACGGTTTATAGGTTTGTGGGGGATGCCTATGTGCATGGGATTATGTACGGTGAGTTTATGGAAGGCAAGGGCGAGGAGGATTTGGAAGAGTTTGTTCTGGTGTGATGGGGGATATGAGGGATATGCCGACATGAAGACACGAAGGTAACTGTTTGATGATATGATGGATGACTCAGGAACGGGGCGACTGGATGGTAAGTTCAATCTCATTTACGTCACTCGAATTAGGAAGAGAAGGATTGGGTGCTCATTAGAGCGGCGCTATAGCACGTGGAGACGGAGACGGGAAGAAACCGATGAACCTCTTCAGGGTTTTCTTGGCATGGCTCGGGCCGGCGGTTGAACCGCTGTTTCCAAGTGGCTCGAAGCTTAAATGGACATCAAGCAAGCAGCCAGACACAAGAGTATTGAGGTGAGAAATGAGATTTGGGAAAGAACCAGTGGAGAGCAATAAGGCTGTTTAGTCCGAGGTCCACACTCAACTCATACCATCCCTCCCTTTTCGACAACTTCCATCTCAACTTCACCATATAGCATCCCTTTGCATTCCGCCCTTTTCGCTCCCCTCCAACCCCTACTCCTCGTACGTCTCTTCATACTCTTCCTCATACTCCTCCTGCGCCTCCTCCAACTCCTCCCTATCACTACTACTGCCACTCTCAGCATACTCTTCCCTCGCCTCCTGCAGTTCCTCCCTCTTCTCCTCAACATCCTCCTTATCGCTGCTGCTGACGCTGTCGCCATCCGCCGTCTCGTCGGGAAGCGGCGCCGCGTACGTGCCGTAGGGATCGCCTTCAGCGGGCGGAGGACCGGGGGGTGGAGCGCCGTAGCCGTAGCCGCCGGATCCTCCACCGCCGTAGCCACCGCCGCCGCCGCCGCCATAGTTTGCAGGTGGAGCGGAGGAGTGGTGGTGCTCGTCGTCGGATGATGAGTCGTCGGCTAGAAAAGACGAGTAGATTAGCTCAATGTCTCTCTCTCAACGAAAAAGGCCCAACGACCTCAATGCAGTAGAATTGAAAGCAGACAAAACATACCAAGCGCATGCCCCAACAACCCGCCTCCAATAGCCCCAGCCGCCCCCGCAGCAACCATCTTCCCCATCGATCCACTCTTCTCCTTCTCCTTCTTCTTCTGCTCCTCGGCACTCATCCCCACCCCGCCGCCGTGTCCATATTGCTCCTGCCCATACCCACCAGGCGCCGGTCCACCGTAGAACCCTCCACCGCCATACTGCCCCTGTTGTTGGTGTGGAGGAGGCGAACTGCCCATGAAACCCCTCTGGTCATGTCCACCAGGGGCGCCCGGCGGGTACTGCCCAGGCGGCGGACCGGGGAAATCCCACTGCGTGCGTCCGGTCGCTTGTTCCATGTAGTACGTGCGTTGGGAGGAGGGGTCCCACTGCGCTATCCAGCCGTGGGGGAGTTGGGGTTGGCCTGGTGGACCGCCGCCGGGGGGACCGCCGCCGCCGCCGTAACCGGGCTGAGGAGGGTAGGGCGAGTGGCTTTGTTGTTGTTGTTGTTGTTGTTGTTGTTGTTGTTGTTGTTGTTGTTGTTGTTGTTGGTAGGGCGGTTGGCCGTAGGGTTGTTGGGGCGCGCCGTGGTTGTAGGAGGAGGAGGGGGTTGCGTCTTTTTTGGAGTCGCCGTCGTCGAATTTTGCTTTTAGGTCTTCGAATTCCTTTGTTAGTTTTTTGAAGAAGGACATTTTGAGGATGGGGTTTTGGGGGTTGGTTGTTTTGGTGAGGTTTGTTGGTTGGTTTGGTGTGAGGTGAGGTGAGGTGAGGGCGGGGTTAAGGATTGGTGTAAGGTAAGGCTAGGGGCCAGGGAGATGGTTAGATGCAGGTGGATTGGTATGTGCCGGTCACAGGTGAAGTCAAGAGGTGAACGATCCAGGCAAACAGGACTGATGGAATGTCACAAGAAGGATGGAAGAGAATATATACTCCTTCAATATAAATAGAACGTATCAAAGAAGAAGGGAGGGGGACCATTTGCCGATCTGGAGGGGTAAAAGGTAAGGTAGGGCAGGCAGGGACGATTCAGCCGCTCAGGGATCATATTTTTATGCAGCCAAGACTCGCAGCGTGGGGTCAGATACTCCGGATAGTGGTGTTGGGTATGAAAGCTGAACGGGGCGGCTGGTGGGACCGCATATAGCGGCATATTGCTAGACAGATAGGTAGGTTACTGCAAGCCCAGATGGATCTAGGGAAGGCAGCGTCTTGTATAATCGGTCGGGCGGCAAAAGCTCTAGAGACCTCCCTCACAATTAGATCTTGAAGGGTGTTGAGATGGATAAAGTATACGGAGTACGAAGGAACTTGAACATCTCACTAACTTGGAATGCAAGCTCGAGGTTGAGAGTGCAAGGCTGAAAACAACACAGCAATAAATCAAGCTTTCTCCAGTTAATCTCGAAGGGCGCTGCGATTCTTATAGCCTTATCTATATGCATGTCTTGGCGGCGCGAAGGTTACGCGTCCTTTTCACTTTGGGTTGCGGAAAAAGAGTTTTGATAGCAAAGGATGTTTACCGAGCTTCGAGCGTATTCGTACAGGAGGTAGGTAAATACCTTAGGTACATGTCCTGACGTACTGGAAAAGAGCATCTGTTAGTGCCCGTTCGGCCCGGACCGTCGTGGTGACGGGCGTTGACGGGTGACAGATGAGGTGGGGTTGGGTTGGGGCTTGGGTTTGAGAATTTGGGGGGAACGTGAAACCCCATGTCAATGCTGTGCGAGAATGACGACTTGGAAGTGTTACATCGATGTATCCGGCGGCTATAGAAGTAGATTCGCGCGAAGAGTTGGAATAATAAGCAAGATGAGCGGGCAGTGGTGATGGCAGAGGAGTGGGAACTCCGGCTTCGGAGGTCGGGTTTCTCCGGTCCGGCGCTTCCCTGAGGTCTCCCTATATCCCTTCACACTTACTCGAATTCCCCCTCATCAGCCCACAGGTATGTATCTGATACCGCCCAAGTTCTCTTAAAGCTCGACCTGAAAACCTCGAATGGGAATCAAGTCGGCTAGTAGCAGGAATGATGTCGCTTTTGGCTCCACGGGGCAAACTGCAACCAAAACCACGTGTGACCAATACTCCTTCAATCTTCCTCTGATTCGCAAGAAACTACCAACTTTTAAGGACGAAAACTTGCATTACTTGACCCCGGGATGGGATTGTCTGCAAATTAATATAATTCAACGTCGTTGATTGCGAAGGGGGAAAGATTAGAGGTTTGTTGAATGCATAAGGAAGTCTGGATTTCGGTTCGATGTGGGAAAGGGGATTTGTTGCATGCATGGAGAGCGCCGGAAGGGAGAGACATGTTCTGACTTTTGATTGGTATCAGCATGTACATGTTCTCTTGCGTGAAGAGCGCTTCCAACGGAGCTAGTTTTTCTATTGTGGGTCGTTGATGTAGTGCAGTGCTTCCCGCCTTTTCATTTCCAGACGAGGGAAAATAAGTACACGAAACGAAACTTATGCGGTCATGAGACCCTTAAGTCGATTCCCCGGATCATACATCCGTTTCAACTCCTTCAACTTGGGATAATGCTCCTGGAAGATCTGCCATCGCATCGTCAGCCAATTCATAAATAACCCCTTCCCAAACTTCGGAAAGACCGGGACACGGAAAAAACGACGAGGAAAATGAAAATAGTTAAAACTCACCCCCTCAATATCATGAAACTCCTCCACAGCATTAGGAACAACCCCCACCCCCTTCCCCTCTCCATCCCCTCCAAAAACCTCCCCCGCCCCCTCCCTAACCCTCCGCACCGCCTCCCCCACCACCGCCTCACCCGCCCCAACCTCACACCCCGTCCCAAGCAACAAAACATGCCTAAAGCCCTCGGGACGCGGCCAGCCAGATGCCGCGCGGCCGGACAGCGAGGCGCGCGTGCAGAAGAGCTCGAAGAGGAGGGTTGTGGAGGCGTGGAGGGAGGGGGGCAGGGTGGTGTACCAGGTTATGGCACGCTGGAGGAGGGAGGGGGTGAGGGTGAGTGGGGGGAGGGCGAGGGGGGACCAGTAGGAGAGGGTTGTGTTTTTGAATTGGCCTATGGCGGCTGGTTGGGGGAGGAATTGGTTAGTGGTTTACTGGCGAGTAGGGAGAGGGAAATGGGTGTGGTGGATTTGGGAGTTATGGAAAGTTTTCTTCTCAGGCAGAAGAGAGCGGGAAGAAGATAGGAAAGGCCACTCACACTGCAACCCAGCCACCCCCCTCAAATTCATAACCCCCGTCCGATCAACCACCCCCTGCATCTCCAAAACCCACCCAAAAGCCTCCCTCCCATGCGCCTCCCCCAACGCGTCAAAAGCATGCACGACGAGCATATCCCCCTCCGCCCCCATCTCCTGCAAGATCTCCTTGCGCATCATGTACAAGAACATGGCGACCTGCGGCACGCGCTTTCCGCCGTCCATGGCGACGATGCCCTCGGCGATGCGTATGAGGGAGGCAGGCGTGTTGGGGACGAGGATCGGGCCGGCCCAGATGGTTTGGGTGTATTTTCGGGCGCGGAATTTGAATTGGGTCACCACTGTTTTGGTGCATAAGTTGATTTATTAGCTCGATTTTGGAAACTGGGGGTTGACGCGATAAGGCTTTGAGAGGAAGCGGCTGTTCGTACCGCCAAAGCCGCCGCCTGTTCCTCGGAGCGCCCATAGTAGCTCTGGCTCTTCGGACGCCCAGATGACGGAGCCGTCTAGCTTGACGATTTGGGCGTCGAGCATGTTCTCCGGGTCGGAAATGCAGCCAAACTCGCCCGAGAGCCAGGAGAAGCCGCCGGAGAGAGTGGTCCCGCCAACCCCGATATCAGGAGTCCGCGCCGCAACGACTATTCGTGAATCAGCCGTCCCAATCTTATGAGAGACGATCTTGATAGGTCTAATAGAAATGCATTGCACATACTCGTCCACTCAGGCGCCACCTCCTCCATCTTCCGATAATACTCTCCCCAACTCTGCCCGGCTCCAAGATACACAACCTCCTCCTCCCTCACAAACTCAAACGCATCAAACGCCGTCAAACTCACAACGACATCCCTCGCCGACGCGCCGCCGAAGCCTTGGCTGCGGACCACAAAGTCGAGATCGCTGTTTGTGAGATGGGCGATTACGCGGCTGAGGGATTTGGTGGTTTGGGGGCGGATGACGAGGGCGGGTTTGAGGTCGCGTTGGGCGGCCCAGACGGAGGTTTCGGAGGGGAAGGTTGGGGAGGAGGGGGTAATGATTTCGGAGGGGGTGACGAGGGTTTTGAGGGTTTCCATTTTCGATAGATTCGTTCAGGTGGTATGGTGCTGGTGCTTGGAAATGATAGAAAAGAGAGAGCCAAAGACCATGAGAAGAAGAAGTGTATAGATTATGAAAGCATCGCCGACACGAATGAAAAAGAGAGCCCTTCTTATACTTATACCAAACAGCATTGAAACTCACAGTTCAAAACCACGCGACTGATATACGACCAATCGAACTTGGACATCCGGCCCCCCGGATCTCCACAACCCCAGATCATGCTGACAGCCCTGTCTCGCTACATGAAAACGCGTCGTCACGAACTAAATTGCGCGCGGACGATTTGTAAGTCAAAGTCGGGATTCGGCGCGACTTTCGGGACGAGGATATTGAGCTTTAGGGATATGAGAGCGAAGAGATCGGGGTATCGTCGTCGGCGAGTTTTGAGGGTGGGCATGGGATATGGTATATGGTGTGTATAGGTTAGGTAGGTGACGTTGGAGGGGACGAGGTCGACTCCGCTGCATAGAGCACAGAAGTACCTAGCAGCGAGATTTTATCATGGAGAGTATCAATTCGGTCAGACGGGCCTTCTTGATGCTTTGCGGTCAGTTATAAAGTGTCCGCGGAGACTTTAACATTTCGGGACGGAGAGGGGGACACGCAAGCTTGAAAGTTGAGGATGAAATGAGGCCGAGGGCGGAGAGAAGTTGTTCCGACGTAAATATCAGACGGAGACGAACTTTCCCCGCTCCGAAGTCAACTCACGGGACTTCACTACGGTTCCATACAAGATAATCATTATTGAAGGAGACAAGAAAGAGAAGGCATTCATATATGCTATTTTGTGCTAGCCTAAGCTCAGAGCTTTTAACAGTTCATCCAGTCGTAAGAGTGCATTTACAATGTCATCACTAATCATGGAAAGAAACACCCATGTCGCCCCCGCCGTCTCCCCATCTCTATAACATGAATTGCCAAACGCCAAAAGGCACCCATAGAAAGGAAACCGACTGATCACCCATTATTCTACTCCTTCTTTCCATCTTTCTTTCCATCCTCCCCCTCCTTACCCTCTTCCCCCACAACTCCAAAACCCCCCGTCGGCCTCGGCGAAACCATCTTCAACTCCCCCTCTCCCTTCCCGTCCTCCTCCAACTCCGCCTGGCTCGTCACCTCCGCAACAGCAGCAGCCTTACCATTAGCCTTAGTAAGCTGCTGAATCTTCATCTGGATATTCTTCGACGCTGTCTTGACCTTGCTATCTTTCTGTCCGTCGATCTGCGACGCAGGTTCGTTCTCCGCGTCGTCTTTGTCTGTGTTCAGCATTTCCTGAGCGAGTGCTTCAGAGTAAGCTTTCGTGGAGACGTCGACGATGAGTTGATTGACATTGACGTCTTCGGCGTGGTCGGCGCCGTCTTTCGCGGTCATGGAGCTGGCTTTGGAAGAGCCTTCGCCGTTGTCGTTGGCGCTTGGCGGCAGACTGCGGAGAGGTGTTGTTTGCGCGGTCCAGAGGTCTTTGTATTTGCCGCCTTGGCGGAGGAGGTCCCAGTGGTTACCGCGCTCCACGACTTCGCCGTCGGTGATGACGAGAATCTGATCTGCGTGCATGATTGTCGAGAGACGGTGAGCGATGATGAAGGTGGTGCGGCCGGTGGTGAGCTTGCGAAGAGCTTCCTGAATATGGCTTTCGGTGTTGGAGTCGACTGCCGAGGTGGCTTCGTCGAGAATCACGATGCGAGGGTTCTTGACCAGGACTCGGGCAATGGCAATGCGCTGGAGTTCGCCACCTGATAGTTTGACACCGCGCTCCCCGACTTTGGTCTTGTAGCCATCGGTGAAAGTTAAGATTTTGTCGTGGATGGCGGCGGCTTTGCAGGCTTCCATGACTTCCTCGTCCGTAGCGGAGAGGCGGGAGTAGCGAACATTCTCCATTACGGAGGTATTGAACATCGAAGGGGCTTGTGGAACGATGCCGAGATGCTCGCGAAGGGATTCAATCTTCACGTCTCGAATGTCCTGGTCATCGATCAGAATGCGGCCGCCGGTGACGTCGTAGAATCGCATGAGAAGCTTGACAGTGGTCGATTTTCCACCTCCTGTTTCGCCGACGAACGCGATGGTCTGACCAGATTTTGCTTCGAACGAGACGTCCTTGAGCGTTTTCTTCCTAGGATCGTACGCAAAGTCGACATTTTGATACTCCACTTTGCCTTCCTTAAGAACAAAATCGGGGGCGTCCTCCCTGCTGAGAATGGAGGGCATTCTCTTCATCAGTTCGATCAACTTTTCAGCACTCACCATCTCCCGGGCGAGCTCTTTGTATCTGCGAAGCATGCTGGAGACTGGAGAAACAACAACGGACCAGTACGAAATGAGAGTAACAAAACTTCCAATATCTTTCACCCCCATGCTCACCTGATAGATGCCATACGCGGCTACACCAGCGAAGCCAGCTTGCATGATCAAGTTTTGCAGCGCGGCTATCAGTCTGTACCGATTACTGTAGCCCTTCCAAGACTGCAGTGCATCGTTCACCGCATGTTGGTAGCGTTGGTTCTCATGTTCTCTGGTGTTGAAGTACGAGACAGTCTCCCAGTTGGAAAAGCCTTCGGTTTGGACTTTGTTTTCTGTACGGTAATCGGCTGAATACTTCTTCTGCGAAGCAACAGTGTACTGGCTCATTGTGAATCCAACTGCGAGGTACGCAGCACCGCAGACGTAGAAAATACACGTCGTGTATACACCGTACTGGGTGGTGATGTAGACGGTCGCGATGATGATATCGATGAAGATGGGGAAAACTTCAAACAGGCCTACTTTGAGAAGTTCTGTGATGGCGTCGCCTTGGCCGATGGCAGCAATTATTTCTCCCAGGTCCTTGTCGTGGTGAAAATCCATGCTCAAGCGCATGACGTGGTTGAAAGTGATTGTGGCGAGTTGTTTTCGAGCAAAGTTATCGTAGAATACCTCGACGTATTTTTCGATCAAGGAGACGCCTGCGCCGGACACCAGGTACAGCATAAAGACCCAAATTGCGAATTCCTTGATTGGGAAGTTTCCAGTGCCATAATCTGCAGTGATACAGTTTATCAGGATACCCCATTGGCGGGCTATGAGAAGGTTGATCGCACGGTCGAAGACAAGCTCCTTCACCAACATGATGAGCAAGCACAGCTGGATAGGGGGTTTTCCGGCAGGCCACAACGAAGGGAGGAACATCATGTAGTCTCTCGCGTAGGCCCACCATCCACCTTTTTCTTGAATCAGCTCTTCACGGCTTTTTTTAGCCTTCTTGCCGTCCTCATCTTCATCATCGTCTCCATTCAAAGTCGATGTGGCTGAGGTCTCTTCGACAGCACCATACGCTTTCGTATCCGTAGGACCATTGAGAAGTGGTTGACGCTCGACATCCTTGCCCTTTTCAACCTTGTTTCCTCCACGCAGCAAGAATCCAAGGTTTGCGCAAGCTCCAATCAAAAGAAGGGCTCGGAAACTGCTCAAGGCTAATAGTGTCGTCGCGGACCGCCTATGAGCCTGGAGAGTAACCGCGTAAAGGACGACCAAAGCGATTTCGGTGCAGGCTGCGCAAATTGTGGCGCCGAGATACGGATACCAAATGGGCTCTTTCTTGTTGGAGAATATGCCCACTCCGACCCAGAAAAAGACACTGAAAAGGTTGTAGACGTTGTGAGCTTGGTCGGATGGTCGAGTGGGGTTCCGATAGGTCTGAAGTATGGTCAAGACGCTCTCTCCGATGTAAGCTAGAGCAATGACGGGTATTATTCCAAAGGCGAGATTCCGCTGCTTCTTGTTGAATGGTTTGGGCTTTTTGAAGGTGACGAGGTTCTGGATGGAAATGACGGCGAAGCAAATGGGTACCGATATGGGGCCGAGGTAGTGGAAGAAGTCAATGGCATGGCCGGCCATTGGATTCGACGTGTGCGTCATGATAGCTGGAGTGAGCATGGAAGGGAGATGAGAGCACTTGTTGGGACAGCAAATGCAACAATGAGCAGTCGAGTGGTGAGGCTACAGTCGAAGAGTTGGTGGTCAGTGACGCGGAGTGATCGAGGAGTGACGGGAAGTGGCGAGTGTGATGAAGCTGCAGAGAAAGGATGGACGTGTTGGAGGCTGGCTGCTGAGAGGGAGAGAGGGTGCAGATGGGAGGGAAGGCGCCGTCGTCAAGTACAAACAAACTCCGATTTGGCCAGAGTTGCTGCCTGGGGATTCCCCAGCGTTTGTCGGTCAACTCGTCAGGTGAAATTATGACTGGCTTCCAGTGCTTTCGGTGAGTCAGATGGGAGTCAATTGGATTGGACTTGTTGTGTTGCTTGCTGGTCACCCTCAATGTCCTCCTTGACGTTGTGTGAATAGTGTCCTGTTTTGCCCACCGTGCCGCTCTCTCAAGCAAGATGCGGCGAGAGGAGGCTATGATCTCCATCTTACCCTTTTAAAGCACGCCCGATGTATGCCAATGCCTCGTCAGCTAGCTCAACAAGCTACGAGTATTGCGGCGTGCCCAAGCGAACAGGAGCCAGTGGGATGTAGAACCGCTGCGCTCGACTGCACTCGACTGCGCTCCTTCATGCTGACAAGGGTTGGACATGGTAAAGACCGGGCGAAGATGCGCGGCTAAGAGACTGCAGAGCATGAGTAGCTGCAGGGACAGCCTCTCGCACGCACTTGAGGCTGGGAGACTGGATAAAATGGCATCGTCCGTGTTCATCCTCGTAGACTCGCAGTCTTCTCCGTCCCCCATCATCTTCACACCGCTCCGCTTCGCCTTCACCAGAAGTTCGCAGCTTCACTCGTGCAGCCACAATTGGTGTGGCTGTGCAGAGAGTGGACTGTACGTCTAGGGCTGAGCGAGGAACTTCTTCCCGTCTTCCAGCCTACGTCTTCTCGAGCAACCAACTTCTATCTATTACTGCTTGAAGCATTGAGATCTCTTGCTGTACCAGTTGTTCTTCACACTCCTACAACACACTGTACTGACAAGGCTGAGCACAGCCAGAAATGGCATATTCTGCGCGTCTACGCTGACCACGAGCATGCGCAGGTGGCGACGGAGAGACCGGTCAAAGTGGTACAAAACACTCACGTCCACCAAGCAATCTGAACCTTGAACAGCTGAGAACCCAGTCTGAGAGTCGGTCAGACAAACACAGCGGCCTGCATCCAGTTCAGACCAAAATGGAGTCATATGCTCATGATTCTCCATTTTCGTCAACACATATTGGACTCAAAGCCAGTCCTGAACTGCCGACAGTGCCAGGCTGCCATGTGTTAAGAATGATATGCATCGTCTAGATGCCGCCATGGCGGCTACGTGCGGCACAATTGATATGGAGCGTTTACGTACACTCATCTGATGCGTCAGGCTGCCGTGGTGGTGAGAAACACCAGGTCTTGAAACCGGCCACCATCGGTGAACATCGTCGGGATCGGAACATTTCTCTTTTTGTAGGACCCTGTCCGTCTTAGGTGCAGTCTGTGTGGTGCTCCAAACTTACGCTCGAGTACAGGCCCCCAAGTTGGAAGAGAAGAGGGATTGCAGTAAAAACGTTCAATATGGGAGAATCACGTGACAAAGCCACCAGTGAATGCATTTGCAACAGACTAATCACTTGTCTTTTTCTGTGCATTGTTACAGGCTTCTGATGCTCAAGGCTCTTCAACATGCCCACATATATCCACGTCGAGGTCCAAGGTCTTCTCTTCGTAGGATCACGTGGTCATGATGACGTTTCGACCAATCCTGGCTTGCCAAGCCTCTCGCCCATCACCCGACCAGACCTCAGAGCTTCAACAACAACATATACAAGCCAGGAACATTCCTGCGTTGGAGCAGAGACTCACTGATAATCTACTGTAACTCTAATCTCATTTCCCTGGACGACTGTTGACCATGGAAATCCCCACAGCCTCTTCTCTCAATCAAATATACCCGGAAGATGCCATTGCTTTCCAGAAACCACGTTGGGAAAGCCTCCTGTCAGGCTTCAAGTCCCAATATGGGCATTCGGCAGAATTTGTGTCCAGATCTGCGGGGAGAGTGAACCTCATAGGCGAAGTTCGTAAGCTTTCAACTTCCACGGCTTCCATTTGTTGAGCAGAACAAGTGGCAGATTGAACAATCATGTCGAGCACGTGACTGACGATAGCAGCACATTGATTACTCACTGTACGAGGTTCTTCCCATGGCTGTGACGGCGGATCTTCTGCTCGCTGTGTCGGTTCCCACTGAGACTGATGAGCCGCGGATAAGAATCGCCAATGCCAACGGGAAGTACCCGGCACGCGAGTTTGAGATACCATCCGAGGACGAAGTCGAAATAGATGCCACCTCGCACGAATGGTCCAATTACTTTAAAGCCGGGCTACGGGGCGCTTCGCAACTGCTCCGCAAGAAACGATCGGGGCCGCATCCATTCAAGCCCGTGAGCATGGACATTCTCGTAGATGGCAACGTACCCCAAGGAGGAGGCCTATCCAGTAGCGCTGCTTTTGTCTGCGCGAGTGCGCTTGCGGTCATGAAAGCCAATGGACAGGAGACGATTGGGAAGAGGGAGTTGGTTGAGATAGCTATAGTTGCTGAAAGGGCTGTTGGCGTGAACTCAGGCGGGCAAGTACCCTAAATAGGGGCCTCCCCTTTTCCAGCCCACTAACAATTTCCAACAGCATGGATCAATCCGCTTCGGTCTTTGGGCAGCGAGGGAGCGCACTTTATGTGTCTTTCAAACCCCACCTCAACGTCACGACCCTCAACTTCCCCAGCACAAAGCAGGAGCTTGTCTTTATAACAGCGCATAGCATGGTCACTTCCGACAAGCAAGTCACAGCTCCCGTCTGTTACAACCTCCGGGTAGTAGAGTGCAGCATCGCAGCAAGCCTCCTCGCCCGAATCTTCAAGCTTTCCAGACCCCTCCCCCAAGACTCGGGCCCTCTAGGCGTCAGCCTCCGCGGCTTCCACGACGCCTACTTCGAAGAACTCGACAGTATCAAAGACAACACCAAAACCAGCGTCTCGGACTTCCAACTCCAGCTCGAGAAACTCGTCCAGCTGACCGAAGACTACCTCATCCAAGAAGAAGGCTACACGCGCGAGCAGCTCTGCGCCCTCCTCGGCATCTCCATGGACGAGTTCAAAACCCGCTTCGAGTCCTCTTTTCCGATTCGAGCCGAGCACTTTATGCTCCGTCAGCGCGCCCTGCACGTCTTCACCGAAGCCATCCGCGTCGGCAAATTTATGAAGTTGATGCAGGAATCCTCCTCCGATGACGACAGCGGGGAGCAGTTGCTGAGGGATCTTGGTGAACTCATGAACTTGACACAGGAATCCTGCCGCGACCTCTATGAGTGCAGTTGTCCTGAGTTGGACGAGCTATGCGAGCTTGCGCGCGGTGCCGGGGCGTATGGGAGTAGGTTAACGGGCGCGGGATGGGGCGGGTGCTGTGTGCATCTTGTCCCTAAGGAGAAAGTGGAGGATGTCAAGAAGGCGTGGGTGGAGGGGTATTATAAGAAGAAGTTCCCTGATATTTCGGAGGAGCAGCTTGAGGAGGCGATTGTGGTGAGTGAGCCGGGGAGTGGTGCGACTTTGTTTCCTGTCTCGGCCGAGGCGGTCTTTTGAGATTCCGACGATGGGATCTCGAGGAGGCTTTTACAGGTAGGACAAAGGCAGGTAGGTACATCATCTTCATCAGATGTGGCAGAACTACTGCCACGTACGACGCCAGTGATTGCATCACGATATATCAAGTCATCCAGGTCACTCGCCCTTTCACGTCATGCTCTTTTTTGTCTTTTTGTATAAACAGATCTTCATATTCTGAACTATCACCATTACTATTACCATTACCATTACCATTACCGCAACGATCCCAAAAGATCAACACCAGCCTAAAAATAATACCCATACAACAACAGCATCATCAACAACAACCCAGAAAACAAGAAACCCAACATCTCCAACATCATCTCCATCTCCATCCAGTCCAAGCCCATTCCAGTCGGTTCAAAGAAAAGATTTTTTGTTTTCATTGTAGGGCTGAAAAAATAACAGGCGGTCCAAAGACCGAGAAGGGTAGCACTGGGGCTATTTCCTCTCTTCGCCGGATCAGGTCAGTCTGCCGCTGCCGAATTTTGGAATTTCTCAAGCGACTCGGGCTTCTCGGGAAGACGGCGAGATGATTTGACTGACTGCTTCGGGCCTTTGGGTCGGCTGAGAGGATGCAGGTGCACTGTAGCGATTTGTTCCTTCTGCTCAGTGGGTCTTTCCGGCATCTCTGCCGCCGAACGCCAAGCTCTGGGAGACTTGCAGGAATAGCATGATGGCGCTTTTCTCCGCTCTGTCCCAAGGATACCACATCGGCGCTTCTCTCAGTCCGCGGGCCAAGTCCGGATAAGCTTGTCGAGAGGATAGCACAGTGGCGATTTCCTCTTTTTGCTGGACTGACGACACTCACAGATCTGAATGGAATGGCGGGGTTTGAAGGCCCGAGCAAGAGGATGGCATAAAAGCGGTTTCCGCTCATCGCATGGCCGAGATTGTTGCTCTGCTTGCCGGATGGATCTGAGACGATCTCAAGCTTCGAGCTAGGGATGGCACAATAGCGATTTCCGCTCATCTCATGGCCGGGATTGTGGCTCCGCTTGCCGGATGGATCTCAGATGATCTCAAGTTTCGAGCGAGGGATGGCACGAAGGCGATTCTCTCTGATCTCATGGCCGGGATTGTTGCTCTGCTTGCTGGATCTTGGGTGATCTCAAGCTTCGAGCGAGGGATGGCACAATGGCGATTTCCCTGCTCACCGGACGAATTGTCGAGAAGATAGCACCGAGGGCGATTTCTTCTCATGGCCGGTTATACGCTTTCGAGACTCAAGACTGGTGGGGATGGCACAATGGCGATCTCTCCTACGCTCGCGTCCGGATGACTTGTCGAGAGGATAGCACTGAGGGCAATTTCCTCTCATGACCGGACTGATGAGGTGAGGTCTCTGCGGTGAGCAAGAGGATAGCACGGGGGCGATTTCCTCTGCGTTTTGGATCGATTCTGCGCCGTGGGGATAGCACGAGGGCGATTTCCCCTTTCGGCTGGGATGGTGATGGGAGGATTGGAGCAAGAAGATAGCACTGGGGCGATTTTCTCTGCTTTTCGGATGGATTCTTTGCCATGGGGATAGCACGAGGGCTATTTCCCCTATGACCCGACTGCCCGCCGCGAGGTCTGAAACAACGCGATGATCCGGATGGCTTGCCGAGAGCATAGCACTGCTGGCGATTTTCTCTACTAGCCGGACCACCATTGCGAAGTCCCAGACCCGCCTGTTCCCCCCAAGCGACGAGACAGAGGATAGCATGAAGGCGATTTCCTCTGCTCTACTCAACCGGGTGGCTTGTCGAGAGGATAGCACTGCTGGCAATTTCCTCTCCCGGCCGGTTGAGCCGCTTGGGTTGCCACAGAGGATAGCACGGAGGCGATTTCCTCTGCGGCAGGGGCGGTACCACGCCCGTCTAGTCGGGCTGGTCCTCATCGGACTCGGGCGGGCAGTACAGCACCAAATCCGGCGAACACCACTTCTCCACCCGTCCCAAGATCTTGGGATACGGCAGCGACTCCGCCTTCGGCGCCGTCCACGGCGACCCGTAATAATCGGGGTACTCCCCCAACTCCTCCTGACACACGCCGACGCCCCGCAGCTGCGCGTACATGATGGCCGGGTCGTGCAGCCAGACGGACCACGGCGCCGTCCACTCGCCCTCTTCGCGGATCCGCGTCGGCTTGAGCTTGGCCACGCAGGCCGCCAGGAAGGTGGCGTTGCGCGCGTCGAGAGCCGACGGGATCGCCATTGCCGCGAAGGCGGAGTGGACGGCGCTCGCGGCCGCGCACGTGGCCCAGGTTTCTGGGACCTTGGGCGAGGCGGCGGCGGCGGCGGCGGGGATGGGCTCTGGCTCGCTGGTCCAGGGGACCAGGGTGAGGGGGCAAGGGAGGAGAAGAGGGGAGGAGGGAGGGGAGGAGGGGGCAGAGGAGATGGGAGAGGCGGCAGAGAAGATGGGGGAGGGAGGGGCTGGGGAGGCGGGAGAGGGAGGGGACAGCGTGGTGGCGTCTGTCAGGAGAAGCATTTTGGAAAGATTTGATTCATTGGTTATGGTATTGGTATTGGTTATACGGAGGATGGTAGTGAAGATTGATTCAATTATTGGTAGCTTGGTAAGCAGTGTGGGTGGTATCTATCACAGAAAATTTTGGCAGCACTTCGGTATGGAGTCAAGTGAAAGACATGAGAAGAGAAAAAAAGTCGAGGAAAGGGCGAAGGGGACGGGGTATTTATATGATTTCCGCAGAAAACCCCCCTTTTCTCTGGACGTCCTTCTGCCTCAGGGGACGCCGTTGCTGCGCCGGTACGTGGACACCGCGAGAAGATCGCAGAATGTTAGAAAGGGGTTCTGACTGCTGTCATAACGGCGTTACATCATATGTTCAATGGCACATTTTCAGTTCTTTTTCAATTTTTATTTGAATATTTTCGACTACTCAGGGGATGGAGAGAAGAGGGGGTTCTGACGTCTGACGGTTTTTGGACCGTTTATGATCGTTTATCAGTCCCACCACGCCCTATCCTAGACGTTGGAACCGCTGGAAATAATCGTCTAATGCCTTGTAGTCATGCTGGACTGCATAAGACCTCGAAATCTGATTGTCCAACGCCCGTCGTAGACTAAGACGTCGAAAATTGAATCGAATCTTGTTATCCAAGCGAACTTTGCGCACTGTAAGCCAACTGGGGGTTTGCGATCTCTAGGACACTGTATTCTTCAGAATCCTAGCTGCGGGAATGTAAAAAGAAGGCTGAAATCTTTGACGAGATTCCAATAGTTCACAACCGTCTGTAAGTCCTCCACACCCCATGTTCGATGTTAAGCCGTTGAAACTAAACGTCTAATGCCTTTTAGCCATGCTGGATTGCATAAGACCTCGAAATTTGATTATCTAACGCCGGACGTAGACTAAGACGTCGAGAATTCGATTAAATCTTGATATCCAACCAGACTTTGTGCACTGGATATGCGTCTTCCGGCGTTTTCTAATATCCAGGCAAAGTTATCCTTCAAGACCTTAGCTGCGAGAATGTAGGGAGGAGGCTGGAATCTTTAACGAGATTTGTCACGGGACTGACACGCCTGAGCTTACCATATCATTGGCAAGCTGATCACCTGACACGCAGCTGGATTTCTGATATCGGGCTGAATCCCGATATCCGGGCCGAGCTGCGCCGAGACCCCCGACCACCCCCTGAGAACACCAGACCTGCTCCTGCTCCTGCTTCTGCTTTCTCTCTTCACGCAACGTTTTGTTATTTGAATTGAACCTCATCACGCAATTAGATAGATAGCACCGCTGAATACAATCATCTTGTATCTCACACACTGCATCTAGTGATTCCGTGACAATTTGATTTGATTTGTTTGGCTTGGCAGTCAAATATGTGGTCTACGATTTGATTTGATTTGTTTGTTAGGAACACTGAACCAAAAGCACCTTCATTTTATCAAGTTCCTACGCTTGGTCAAGTTGCTACGTTCAGATTTAGCTGAAGACCCCTAAATCTGGGGGGTGTTGTTAGATGGTAGCAGTGACCAGGCTGAATATCACTCGAATGACAATAGTGTACTGAATCGACTCAGGGCTGTATACAAACTATTGAATCTGAATCAGACCCTTGATTCAGATTCAATAAATAATTGAGGTTTGGATTGGATCATATTCAACCAATCTCCGAACTGCAATACACCATCAACACTAAGTATAACTCAAACAGCACGTTTACGCTTAGTGTTCGCACCAAATAAGACACCATACCATATCCACGGAGCCTCTGCGATTGAGAAAGATTAAGAAAACGCAATAAGCCTCTGCTTCCCCGTAAGAAAGCCATTAACGTTCTGCTGGACCTTCTCGAACCGGATAAAGCCGCAGCTCTCACTCTCCAAATGGTTAAACAGCGCCGCCAAACTCACAAGATCACGTCCACACTGTCGATTGGGGCAGTGGTAGACCTTCTGCTGATGGACAGGCGAGGCGAGATGCTGGTCCAGGGCGCGGGTGCTCGTGAAGCTCCGGTGGCACAGGTAGCACTCGTAGCGGTGACCGTTCCAGGTCGCAGCAGTGGCGATGCCGCTCGAGGGCTGGTCAGGGTACGTCAGCAGGTTTTTGGTGATGAGGCCTTGCCGGTCGCGAGACTTGATTGCCTCGTAGATGGTCTCACGATTGACATTTCTGGCATGGGAGCAGGACGAGGATTCGAGGTGGTGAGAGACGCCGCTTGCGGTTGCAAAGGCGGTCCTGCAGAAGGGGCAGGGGACTTGGTTGCCTCGGTGCACGCGGGAGTTGAGGTGCTAGGGAAATGAATTAGCGGGTATTCATCTCGGCGTGGAGGACTTGTCCTTTGGGAGCGGTATGCAGCTACGACGTGCACACTTACCATGTTCAGGTTGTTTTGGTTCTGGAAACCACGGTCACAATCGCTACAGTAATGCTTCCGCCAATGATTGTCGGACTCCATGTGCTCCCTCGCCGCCTGCTGGCTCCTGAAGACCTTGTTGCAAGCCTCGCAAGGATATCGGGGGGCCAAATGCCCAACTGCCCTCATGTGATCATTGGCAGCAGCTTGGCTGTGGAATTTGGAGGTGCAAGTTTCGCACTCAAAGCGAGGTTTGCAAAGGCTGACTGCATTCATGTGCTGATTTGCGGCGTTTTGGCTGGAGAAGTCACGGCCACAGCTCTCACAATTAAACCGGGGTGCCCAGTGGTCCAGGGCATTCATGTGCTGGTTCACCGCAGCTTGGTTAGCGAATGTGCGAGTACATGTGTCGCACTCGTAGTTGTAGTACATTTTTGGGATAATCATCAATATAGAATGAGAGCGAGGAAAGAAAGTGTGGGGTGTGGTCAGTGGTGGTTGCAAGTTGGCGTGGAGTCAAGAGGGATCGCCAGATGGGGTTGGGGATTGACAGTTGGCAGTTCTTGGAAGCTGCGGTCGGAGACTAGTCACGTGACTGCTTAGTCAGGCATCATGTGATCTGGAGCATATATTCCATCTTCGGCTTTTGGCACTCCTAGACAGATACAACACACTTTTCACACTTTACAGTGACAATCGTCACATCTATGCTCTCTCAAAGACCTCACTTTATCCACTGCATTATTGCACTCTCAACGTGACCACGCAGTATCCTCGGAGCTTGGCAACTATCACCCCATAGACTCCGACACGAACCTTCTTCCTCTCTCTCCCCTCGGTCGACGGTCGCCATACGGGTGAGAATATTGCAGAAGGCGTAGCAGAAATTATCAATGAGTTTGGTATCGGACACCGAATTGGCTATACCATGACCGATAATGCATATTCAAATGATACTGCGGTCGATCATCTTGCCGAAGAATTCAACTTCAATGCGAGGTTTAGAAGGCTACGCTGTGCTGGTCATATTCTCAATCTCGCTGCCGGGGAGCTATTTCATGGAAAGAATAAAGCTGCTATCGAGATCGAATCAGTTGTTGAAGATATTGTACAGTGGCGGAAAAGAGGCCCTGTTGGCAAACTACACAACGTTACAATCTGGATCATGAAGAACAGTGTTACGGCTTGGGGTCCGGGGACTGCGTACGTCTGACAGGACAGGACGGTGTATCACAAGGTACTCGTGAAGAGGAGTGTCGAAGGCGGGCAAGGAAGTGAACAGTGATTGTCAGGCAATGAAGTCAATGTTCCAAACAGTCAAATCTGTCGATGATATTAAACGCGAACCTGAGAAGCAGGTCCGCAGAGAGAACTATATACCTGAGCCCTCTCCCATGTTCTCACTGTGAGCACTGTTGTAGTGCGCGGTGCGCAGGTGCGCAGCGCTCTAGCGCGCAGTCACGTGACGGGCCACTGTGCGGGGTTGACGCATTCGGAACCATTGGCCATGGTTGCACCATCCTCATGCTCTTCCTGCGCCTCTCCACCGTGGCTCTTAACAAACAGCGCGCGTAGGGAAAACTTCTACAAGATACAAGAACCCGAGTTTACCGTAGGAGCGGAGGATCGAATTGATTATAATAAGCCGGAGCATAATCTTATCAAGGATGTTGACACGCGGTGGAACTCTCTCATGACTATGTGCGAACGTGGCTACTATCTACGTAATGCGATTGATACCACCATATACGAGTTGAAAGCAAAGTACGAAAACTATGTGCGACTTCACGAAGCAAAGCAATGTAAAAAGCCAGTTGCCCAGCGGAAGCCTCCTAATGGACCACCATCAATAATTGCAGATCTTGTATCATCAGATGAATGGGCTACAATAGCTCAATACATCGAAGTGATGATGCCATTTAAAACGGCAACAAAGCGACTCGAAGGTAGAGCAGATGGCGGTAAACTTTTCTATTAATCTACTACTATTTATCTTAGCTAATTCAATTATTCTATCTAGGTCAATACGGTGCACTATGGGAGGTCATCCCTACTATTGAGTTCTTGTCGACGTTATGTGAAACGATAACCGTTCTACCGTTTGACAACGGCTCAGCGGGCAGCCAATCTACCACCATCGCCCTTTGCATGGCAGGCTCGCCAAAATGCGACGTGGCCTTAATGCCATACGACAACGGCCGAACGGCTAGAGCTCCGGGAATTTGGATCTCCAAGGCTGATGTTTTGTGGAGCAGTGCTAGACTTGAGATATCCAACAGACTTTCCAACATAACGTTGTGCCCGAATTATAGAGTTCTGAAGTCTCGGATCCTCATTCCTTGGGAGAATAGATTTGTGAGGATGGAGGGAAGAACTCAGTACGCGTAATAGTAATAGTTTTTTAGCCTTAGAGTACCGTAGTTCTCTACGGCTATTTTGGATTCCCATATCTCGAGACATTTATTAACCATTTTTTACCAAAACAGCTGCCCGAAGACTTTTCTGCGCGAATAGTCTGCTTAAAAGTCGGAAAGTGAAGAGTAGAATAGAATGGGTCCGATTTCCCCCTATCTGCGGAGACTGAGCTGGAGGTTTCGAAAAACAGTGATTACTAATCTTAAAGCACGTGACTACTCTTGGCGCGACTTACCGCGCCCGCGATAACTTTGACGAGTTCGCGCCATGAACTCTTGAGCTCAACCTTCCTATTCTCATTGAGAGTTCTGTTGTACGGCAACAACCTTGGATCCTCCCTCGATAATATATGCACTTAAGATCTTGTTGCTGCAGAACAATGAACATGCAGTCAACCAAGTTTCAGTCTTTCAACCTCCCCCTTTGTCGGTACTCGGTGGAAAGCAATTGTCTCCGTCCAAAGGGCCTACATCGTCATCTTCTTTCTCTTTTTGCAACCCTTTCAGCCCTGTTCAGATGACCATTATCGAAGATTGAACACATTGTATCGCTGCTGCAGCATGAAATATTCATTTGAATCAAAATATTCATAAAGTAAGTCTCAACACGTATTTAAAACAACTTTCCAAGCTCTAATGAAAAGGGTCAAATCCAGTGCGACTCTACAGATCAAAAGCCAACGCCGCATCCTGCCCAATATCTCTCGAGATTCGATCCTCTAGTGATCTCCGTTGCGTTGCTCGGTGAAGCACATGAAACTCTCCGCTCCAGCCTTGTTCCAGGGATCCAACTTCATCCACATCCTTCCAAGGGGAAGTCCCACGGTGTCCCTGGGACAGTTTGGCTTCTCGTACATCATGCAGATGGTGTTTTTGTCCGGATCCGCTGATCGGATGTTGTCGGAGAAGTTGAATGGTTTGCCGTAGCACTTCTTGTGCTGAACGGTGACGGGGGTGCATGTGCCTCCCAGGTCGATCTTGTCGCAGACGGTGACACCACCGGGGCCCCTGGCACTGACGGCAGCGGCAGCGGCGGCTGTGACGAAGATTGCAATGAAAGAAACCATTTTGAACGACTGTTGGATATGTGGTGTAAAGTATAGGGTGGTGTGTGTGGAGTTGGGAAAAGACTTTTGAAAAGAACCAGAAGGTAAGCCGCGCGAGATGCCATCTTATACCAAACAATCGCAAAGTTGTCAGTGGCGGTCATTTCATATTGAGTGCTACTTTCTTTCTTTCTTGTGGTTGCGCCTCGAAGAGAAGAAATAAAGAATTCCTTTCATCAGATTTCTTTCATCGTCGCCACGCAGTCTTTCAGATATTTCGAGGTTATTTCGAGTCTTCTTTCATAATTTCTAGACATCTTTCATCTCTTTCATCTTATTCAAGCCTGCATCACCCATGCGGTTGTAGTTGCTGTCGTTCGCCACCTGAATTGCACATCGGGAGTTACGGCAAGTCCTTTACAGTCCATGTCAAAGTTACTCATGACCTAATTTCATCCCTCTTCAGCTCTTTCCCGGAATTACTATGAAAATGTGAGAACAGAGGCATTTGAAAGGCCTTTACAATTGCATGGTCTAGCGAAGACCCGACGATGTGGAAACTCCAGGCATCGCTATCCGAAAATGTACTTCAAAGGATATCTAAGAGTAAGTACATAGTTTTCCCCTTTCAGAACCTAAGTTTTCCTGATATCTAGAGGAAGAATCTGAAGTGCGTGCAGTGATAGAACCTTCTTAAAGAGTCGAGAAGCTTATACTTTTCAGCTCACCACCGCACAAGTGCGGTCTTAGAAATCCAAATTTTTTTACTACTTCCGTCACTGGCTCAAGGCTATGCGACTAAAGTCTGTCATTTATCCCCTTGGAACTTGCATCTAGGAACAATGCTGTGTAGAGCTGAAAGTTGGGTGGTGCGCTCACATGATGAGTAAACTTTATTGTGCTGTATGGTGGAATGCCATCCGCAAGCAAGGGATTCCCTTTGTCCCAAGCCCATTCTCCCATCCCGATACCCACGCTAGTTGTCCCCGATCTCTCTGTTTCGAAACTTTCATTGTAGCTTCGTGCAATAGACAGGCTTCTTTTGACCACTTCCAGCCGTCCAAGCTCGATTGTTACGGTGCTGTCGTCGGATCTTCAAAACAGCTCGCCGTCCAAGGCCAGAAACAGACTTGTACAGAGCAAATTCGAGGTACAAGGACTATACGGCTTGTGTTTCTTCTCAAACCTACAGTTTTCCAGACTGCTGCGCCGGACGAAAACATGGAAGCTTCAAAGGGTTGATTGAGTCTCGTTACGAATTCAGGAGATCCAATGGCTAATGATGCCAGATGGCGCAGAGAAACCCCCAGACATAGTGATACCCCCTCCCACCGCAGACGACGACGACATCATCGACGCCGAGAAACCTCTGCCCAAGTCCCCCCAGGCACCGACTCCCCCGACGCCTCTGCACCAGCCCAAACCGCTCTCGGCAAACAACACCTCACACTTTCTATCCAACTCTCCAGCACTTGACCTCTCGATGGCAGAAGCTCTCCTCCTCCCCCACGCACACCCACGACCGCACCCATCCCCATCCACACGCGGAAGCGGCACTCCGCACCTGTCGATGGAGCAATTGTACCCACATACACAAACGACCTCAATGCCAGCCACACCACCAATCACGCCGCGTCCACCGCAAGAGGCTCCGGCGGCGTCGGCGCCGGCGAAGACGGACCTCACCGCGCCGCTGCCGGATGGCGAACGCTTCTACCGCGTCCATCCGCCCTACCAAGACTTCCCAAATGGCATCACTTACGTGGAGAATCTGCGCGGACACGCTGTTCCAACACAGTGTCCTAAGTGCGGAGGACGAGCGGTCACGATCACGAAGGGTGTGATTGGCAAAGCCACACAGTAACTACTAACCCTTCCTCTCCACTCCCACTCCCACTCCCACTCCCACTCTTTTATTGACCTGAGCGAGACTGCTAACTTTATTGCGTACCAGCACCTGGGCCGCCATCTTCAGCCTCGACTGTCTGCCCTGCGTACCCTACCTCACGGCCCACTGCAAGGACATCGACCACTACTGCGCCAAGTGCGGCGAGCACCTGGCGACCTGGGAGCGCGAGCCGAGGGGCAAGCCGGGCAAGCTTATCATTCACACGCTCACAGGCGAACGGCAGGAGGAGGAAGACTTGAGTCACAGATTTCTAAGGTGGGTTAACTTAAGACTGCGAAAGGCATAGCTGACATTTGGAAGCACGACCCAGGGAGAGAATGGCGATGACGATGGCGCTGGGGGAGAGGGTGTTGATGGTGGTGGTGTTTTGGGCACGGAGGATGCGTCGACTGAGGGTGGGATTTCGGAGTTTGGGCTGGAGGATTCTGTCGACGGCGGTGATGCTGCGCATGTTGGTGAAAAGGGTTCTGGAGTTGTTCAGGCTGGTGAATTGACGAGGTTCAGTTTTGAGGAGAAGCTGGTTTTAGTTTGATTTCTTGTAGCGCTGACACATTTGCTTGATGTCTGTTGAAGAGTTTCTTTTTGAAAGGCTGATTTGTAATTCCATCTTGCTTTTCATTGGCCCACTACGCTGCCAATTTACGACGGTTTCGAGCATCAGATGCTTCTTAGGATGAGATGGAAGCTGGACATGGGCGAGGAGAATGTAGCGGAGGGGAGCAAGGCCGGCTAGGTGTTAGGGAGGATAAGGCAGAGAGGGTGTACTGTCTCTTAGATGCAGGAGATGAGGTCACGATGTTGAGTGGGTGAGTGGACTGTTTCTCTATCTACTTGTACCTCTTCCAGTCCCTTAGGGATGAGTGGCGTGCGAACAACCAATTTCCCAGGATTTCCCACAACTTTTTCCGCTGCTGGAAGAACTGAAGAAGAAGTGTGATCGGAGAATTGAAACAAGGGTCTTTTTGCTCCATGGAGGTCGTCAAGTCGTTTACTTTAGAAGGTCAATAGACTATTTGCAATGCATGCAATCTGCTACCTGAATAGACGTGCGGGAAGAGTACATAAATGTAAGAAGCTCACTTGGAACATTTGCACAGACTTTCTTCTCTGTACTCTTCCTTCTTCTATGCATATACCCTAAATTTGATCATGGATTCTGACAACCATAAAGCGATACAATTTGCAGGACATGGCTGTTGCTTCCTCTATGGCGCTTCTGAATTTCTTTCACTCTCCAAGTAGGATTCATGTTGTGACATGATCGAGTTTTGTCGCTCATCTTTATGATCATCATCCCTTTTCGACATTCTCTTTACTAACGTTATGGCTTTGTGGTGATGATCAGCGAACGTGGAGTCCAGCGAAGATGTAAGCTAAAACCAACTAGTGATAATGATTATCATGTTCATCGTTTGTTAAGTCGCATACTCGAGATATAAGGTAGGTACATTCTGCCTTCAGGGGCGAAAGGGAGGCAGAGAGACCGATTTTCGATATTTTTCGAGGTCCAGTCTGTTTCTTGCAAAGCCTGACGACCGTGTCAACAAAGAATACTTATCGTGGCTGGCGAACGCTAAATCTTCAGTCGGGTCACATCGTGTACTCGAGAATCCTTTCGTGGATTTTCATTCAGGCACTTGAGACCCATATTTCACCAGTATATATACAACATCTCCGTCCTCTTGCCTTATTTTCCTCCAAGCTCATTTCTTTCCAGAATGGTGTATCTACGAACTTCTCGCTTTGTGTCTTTCCGCTTTCCTTGTCCCGCTAATTCATTTCACTACGTCCTACCATCATCTTACACTTTTGTTGATCTTCGCCGATTTTTTTCAATTATGATATCCTGATCTCGAGCGAGATGATGATGCTCAAATTCATCAATAGATAACAGCGGGGAAAGAAAACATGCTGGAATGGTTAGAGTGAGCAACGAAGGGTTTCGGTGATGAAAGGGGCAGATAAAAACATGAGCTGACTGGAGAGACGCAGGGGAAGGACGAGACAAAGATATCGTGCCTGTGATCCTTGTGTAGGTATTGCACTTTGCGATTTTCGAGGACGATAGCTGGCACCCAAAAGCTTCCCTCGTTCCCGATCAGTCCAGTATACGGAAGATCTGCTTGCGGCCCTTCAGTCCAAAATCACAGCTCCTGAGGGTGTTCTTTCAGGTGAAACTCGGCCCTGGTTATCTCAATATCGAAACAACTAAGCTAACAATTTGAAGACATCCTATTCTTTCAAATACTAACTCCTGCGACTACCTGCGGCTCCCTCATTAACTCTACATATTCCTGCCTCCAGTCACCATAATAGTCTGCCCATTAACATAACTGAACAACGGACTCGCAACCGCCAACACCGCCGCCGCCGCCTCGGTCGCCGTCCCCGGTCTCCTGAGCGGAATATCCGTAAACGCCTCTCCCTGCTTCGCCTCCTCCTGGGCCTTCTTCTGCGCCCCAGGTATCCCCAGAGCAACCTTACTCCCATCCGCCAGCGTAATCGCCGCACCCGCCTCCTTCGCCGCCGTCAGCCTCGTCAAGATATGGCCGAACGCGACGGTGTTTGCGCGGACGCCGAACTGCGGGCCCCATTCTTTCGCGATGGCTTTGGAGAGGCCGACGACGCCGGCTTTGGCGAGGGCGTAGTTTGTTTGGCCGGCGTTTCCGTGGATGCCAGAGGTGGAGGAGATGGAGATGATGTTGCGGGGGGCGCCGTCTTTGACGCGGAAGTAGGGGGAGCAGGCGCGGACGAGCTTGAAGGGCGCGGTGCAGTGCATGGCGATCATGGTGTCCCATTGCTTGTCGGTCATCTGTGGAGAGTGGGTGTTAGAAATCCACTTCGGGAATATGGGGAAGCTGCGGTGGTTCTGGAATCTGGGAATGCGGTAGGACGTACCTTGTGGATGACGCCGTCCCAGGTGAAGCCAGCATTGTTGACGATGATGTGGAGCTTGCCGTTACCAAATTCAGCCGCTTGTTTGACGAGGTTGTTGATGTCGGCATCGTTGAGCATGTCGCATCTTACACCGATTGCGCTACCGCCACTGGAGTTGATCTGGTCTGCGATTTCCTTTGCTTTCTCTGTGAAGTATGCGAGTTAGTATATTCCCCAAATCTCAAGAGCACAAGAACCGAAACAATTGTTTATAGGGGAAGATATTGACGGAACAAAACAGTCAACTGGCAATTGTAGAACCTTCTTCTGCTAGAAGCATCCTCGCTCATATTATCGAACGAGTCCAAATGTTACCTCCCCTGAAGACGAACAAGATAGAATAGACCACATACTCTCATCAATATCATTGACCACAACCTTCGCGCCCTCATTCGCAAACAGCCTTGCACACTCAGCGCCAATGCCCTGTCCAGAGCCGGTGATAATCGCCACCTGTCCGGCCAGCATACCCTTGGGGTAGTTGAGATGGCCGGCGACCTGATCGACGCGCTTGGAGTAGGACATTTCGGATTCGAGGATCTCCGGATTGGCCCTTGGAGTAGTCGAATAGGGGAACAGAGGAGAAGTTCGCAGGTATATAGCTGATCAGAGCTCCAAGAGGGGGATGCGCGTGACGCGTGAAGCTTCACGGTAGAGAAAGGTAGAGGTAGAGGTAGGTAAAAATTGATGTCAACAGGAAGAAAAGAAAGAAAGAGAGCAGATCAGACCAAACTACAATCTAATAATACAACTCCCCTCCGCAATAATCAGCTCGCCCGAGCTCCAAATGCGGAGCGGAAGAGCTTACCCCAACTTCCCAAGGTTCTGTGGCGGGGCTGCGAGATCCGAAACCGAGCCTCGGCATCCCTGGCTGCGATCTGGAAGGCGCATTAGTCATGTAGAACTGGGTCATGTGATATCGCGTCGAATGGTACTAATTCTCAAAGTGTTCCAATTCCACTCTCTTGGTGCGCAAGGGCGCGGGTAGAAAGGAGAAAAAGTCAGGAGAAGCCAGCCTTGAGTTGTGACATGCACTGCTTTCACCACCGAAAAAGGTCACTTTTAGCCCAACTTCGCAACCCTGCAGCACAACCACAGTGAACCACCATAGCAGACAGAATCAATCCGAAAAACGGGGCAGATAGCTCAGCATAAGAAGTCTCTGTTTACCGAATTTCCTATATTGGAATTAAGATTTGGTGGTGTTATACAGATTCTAATAAGTAGACCGCAAAAGTGCATCTCCACGGCCGGACTTCCAGCCTCAAAATTTCCTCTTCGGGACACCAGACTTTCCACACCAAAACCTCCCCTTCTAGGCCCAAATTCATACATCTCCAGCACAACCACTAGAGCAGATAAAGTCAATACGAAAAATAGCGCAGATAACGCGTCATAAGAAGAAAGTGTCTATTTCCTGAATTTTTCATCAAAAAATAAAAATTTGGCGGTGTTACACAGATCCCAAGAAGCAAACCACAAAAGTACATCTCCCCGTCCGCACTTCCACCCTCAAAATTCCGCCTTTCAAACACCTCCAGACTTTCCACACCAAAACCTCTCCTCCCACGCCTAACTTCACACATCTCCAACACATCCACCAGAGCAGATAATTTTGATCGAATGAATTGGTCAGGAGCTCCGTCATATCGAGAATCTGAATCTGAAGGGATTGTGTTTGAGAGATGAGAGTTAGTGGAGTTGTATGCGTTGCGAAAGGGAGCCTACGAAAGGGCTTCTCCACGTCCGTGGTTTTGGTTTTCGGGGGTTGCCGTTTTGGGCAATGGACGTGATGAGAAGGATCACGCGATCTTTGCGACCTGAGGTCGTCTCTTTTGACGGAGGACGCGAAGCTAGAGGGATGCAAGCACGAAGTCGTATCAATACTGTCTATTAGTTTTGTTCCTATCCTAGTAAGACTGCCTCTGCCACCCAATCTTCTCTTTCCCTTTTCCCCTTCCCTTCCCTTCCAACTCCTCTCCTCTCCACCCCAACCAACACCCAAAAAAGCCCAAGAACACCGCCCAATGCATTAGTCCGAGTAAGTCGCAGTGGTCCAGATTCTGGACAGGACAGGACAGGACAGGACAGGCCGAGCCAGCGGCGACGTGCACATCGTAGGTGCAGAGTTAGTTGTTGTTTACACCTTCCATTACGTCCGTCATTCATCTCCTCTTCACCTCCAGTCTTCCCAGAGCAACAAAAGAAAACAATCCTCTCTCTCCAACTCAAAGCCTCCGTCAACTTCGGCCATCCACTCGCCCCCTCACTTCCCACCCCTCTTCATCTTCTCCGCCTTATTAAACTTCTCCTCCGGCCAGACCCACCCCCGAATCCCCTTCGCATCCCTCTTCTCCCTCTCATTAATCTTCTTCGTAATCCACTCATCGCGCTCCAGGACGTTCTGCCGCGTCAGCGCCGCCGGCCCTCCACACTCCATGCGCCAGCCATATTGCCCCGGCAGCGGATCCTCTTTGGCAAGCATATGCAAATACCACAACGCAAGACCAGCCGTCATTCGCGGCGCGCCCGTCGCTTCATCTTTGCCGTGCGTCGACAGCGAAATGGGCGCCGACAGCTCCAAGTGTCCGAAGATGGGGATCTCAGCGAGTCCGGACTCTGTAGCCGCGGCCGCATTCTTGGGGCCCGAGAGACCGGGCCCACCGCAGCGAACGCAGACGAGCTCGATCTCAGTCAGTATGAAGCCGTAGCGGACGCCGTGCTCGCGCATCATGCTGTGCAGGTGCGCGAGGCCGCGGAGGTACTCGATTTGCTTGATGACGTGGTCGTGGCGCTGGGCCGTGTTCCAGTTCTCGTAGGCTTTGACGAGGCCGACGACGCGGCCGCGGGTTTCGCCTGTTGCGAGGGTTTTTTCCGCGTCGTGTGGGTAGTTGGAGATGAAGTCGGGTTGGCCCGGGCGGTAGGTGGGGCGCATGGAGAGGTGGGTTTCGAAGTGCTGCGTCACGGAGAGGGCCGAGTTGACTTTGGTGCCGAAGTACTTGTCGAAGATCTCTTGGAGGGCGGTGTGGTCGTCCGGGTTGGGGTTGGTGCGGGGCGCGGGCTTGAGGAAGGAGGCGTTGACTTGGAATTGAAGCAGTGTCTTCAGGTCTGGGATGGCCTCGATGGTGGCGACGTTGAAGTCGAGCCATGGGCGTACGTTGCGGACATCCCACCAGAAGTGCTTGCCGTCTTGTGGTCGAGTCGCTGGTAGCTGGCGCATCAGGGCAGGAGAAGGATTCGGCGCAGTCAGGTAGTCAATCACGGTACCAGTAGGGCCGTCGTCTAGCAAGTCCAGTGCGGCTTCCGAACCAACAGCGAATGGCACCGTTGGAGCCATCTGCATCATGGACTGCAAGGGCTGCATGTTTGGCATCGGCACGAATGACACGGGCTGTGGGAGGTGGGCCACAGTGGCAGTGTTGTAACTCTGCGCTGCCGTGGCGTAGGCTGGCACCGTACGGTAAGTCGGGTAGCCGTACCGCCCGACGGTGTTCTCATCGATGCTCCCATGAGACGCCGATCGAGAATGGCCTGGGACGGCTTGGGTGGAGCTTGATCGACTATGGTTGGAACGGCCACGGACGGCTTCGGTGGAGCTTGATCTCCTGTAGGCGACATGTGCCATGGACGACCGACGAGCAACTGGAAAGTCGATGGGGGAGTTGAGCGACGATTTCAGGTAGACCTCGGAGCCGGCAGAAGCGGGAGAGGCGAGCTCGCTGTGCTGGCCTGGGCTCGTGCCGCGTCGATCCATAGGAGGGCGCTGAAGAGAGTACGGAAAAGCACCGCCAATGGAACCGGAGCTGGAAGCGTTCCGCTTGTGACTTCGGATGGGTCCAGACGTATGCTCCATGACTTGGTCCTGAGTCCGGATCTTGGGGAGAAGGGTCGGTCCATGTTGGCGTAGAGGAGAACGAGTGCTAGGAGACGGGGTGGTGCCCAGGGTGGAGTTGGTGATGACCGAGTCGGGCGAGTTGTCTGATATGTTGTACAGAGGGTTGAGGCTCGCACAAGTCTCAGCGCTATTAGGGTAGTAGGTGTGGATGGTAGCCGACGGCGGCGTCGTATGTCTAGCGAACGGGTACATGTCGACGAGGACGGGGTATAGGGCGTAAAGGCGAAAAGGCGAAAGCAACAAAGAGGACAAACTTTTTTCGATAGGGCGTTGAACGAGAGTGGAACGAGTGCCTTGCGAGGGTATCAAAACAACGAGCAAGTAGAATTAGGATGAACGATTAGGATGAGGAGCCAGCCCCAATGGTAGTTTAATGTCTCAAAGGAAAGGAAACAAAAAGAGAAAAAGGCGCCGGCTGGGGGGAGTTCACGGATGGCTCAGAGGTATCTGCAGGGTGAAGGCACAGCGAGGGCAGTGCTACTTATGAGTTCGGCGAAGCCATGGAGACATCATGTCCATCCATACATGCAAACAACAGGCACATGGCTCTGGCGGTGCGCCGCCGAGATGAAACGACCATGGAAATTACCTATCTGGGACAGTTCGGGAGCTGGCCGACTTGATGAAACAGTTGTTTTCGTTTCTCTCCGTTCCAGGACTCCCCATGAGGGCGCCGTGCAATGTAGGCGTGCCAACAGCGCCAACAGGCCCATCAGACGGCCGATGGAGATGGCTCTGAGTGGTGGAAAGCAGCATGGCGGGCTGGGCAGCCCAGGCCTCGGGCGACGCGCCGACGCGATGAAACACTGAGGCTCATGATTCTGAAGGGGATAAAAATAATGGGCGGCAGTTTCGTTTCGCAGACGGAAGCGCTGGCAGGCGGAGGCGACGCTGTGGGGTGGGGAGATGGTGTTGTTGGAGGCAGGGCTGGGGGTGTTTTGATATTCGCTTCGGGCGCTTGCAGCCATCCTCGGTCGGTGATTGGCCGCGCAAACAGTCACGACCGCGTCCATCTGTCTCGACGCGCTACGAGGCCAAGGGCACGATGCATCTATGACTCCCAGACGCGTGCCTTGCAGTTCTGTCCACGCCTGTCCAAGTCTATCTTGATGTCACCACCGAGGTTGATAACCCCGACGACCCCCAACATCAACAGCAGCGTCTTACATGTCCTGGATTCTCGGTCGAAAAGTCTTGCATCTGAACATGCGAGTCTTTCTCCCCCTCCAAACGCTGCTGGGGAGCATTGATCATGCTACCTACCTAATTCCAGCATCCGCTCCAGCACGCACCCATCCGGGCGCTTAGGAATTGCTCGGCGATTCTGCCCTACAATCGACGAAATGAGCCTCGTACCATCGTGGACACACCGGATGTACCTCGAGAGTACCAGCGAGCCTCTAAGCGCCCGGTCGCCCCCATCATATAACTTCCAAACGACTTTGCGCTGCGAACTGATCCTATTCTTGTCATGAAGCAGTAGCAAAAGGGTTGCTGTGACGTTGTCGGCGCTTGGCAGTGCGCGCAAGGCTGCGCAATGCTAGCAGAACCATGCAGCAATTATTGAGAATGCATGCGCCTGCGAGGGACCGAACTCAGCGCAGGACGAGCTGTACCTAGGTATTAAGTGAATAGGGGCCAGAGTGTTGGACTTGCCCGCGAGTTCGGTTCGCAAGTAGAAACTGCTGTGGGTCTGCCGTCTGCCATGTTGGAGATGCTGTGCCATGCAGGACATGTATGTAAAGACTTGAAGAAATGGAACATTCGCCACCTTGAGTGAGAATAGATGTAGCGATAGACTTTCGGCTGTGTCAATTGGCATATAATTGGTACATGGCTACTTCGTGGATGGCCTGGGAGGCGCATGCGATCCCGGTTCGGACCGTCGTTGCATTGCCTCGAACAGCCCGGAGTAGGTATATCGTACCCTCCGTTCCCCATGCGGCGCAGTGCAGCGTGACTGTGCCTATGCTTGAGCTTTCGGAGCCATTGGCATCACTCTCACTACCCTCAGAACTGGCGCTGCAGCACCCTTGATCTTCAATTCCACAGTGTACTCTCCCATGTGCTTAACGCGGGTAGGGTCATCGATCGAATCTCCAACAAACTTAATGTCGTCGTCCAATATAGCCACTTTCGCTGCCTCGTCATTTCTTGAAAGAAGACTTTTCATCACCGCCCCTACATCTCCCGTGGAGACGGAACCGAATATTGGCATCTTTTGCTCAGTCTGAGTCGCATCATTCTCGTTCGCTTTCCGACGGAACTCGAGCTTCGCGGGTAGGAAGAGGTCGATCAGCTCAACCGAACGGTGCGGCTAGATACAATCAGCATTGTAGACACACAGACATGTGCGAGCTACACGTACCGTCAAGTGTTGCACTTTTATAGCCCGCCCGGGCTTAGGCACGTGTTTGGATACGGGTGTAGAATTGAGTTTCGCGGCAGGTTTCTGAAGGCGAGCATCTTTCTTCTTCAATTTCAGCTTGGCCACTTCTTGACGCTCGATCCGTTGCGCCTTCATCTCTTGTTGAAATGCTTCATATGCCTGCGCATCGAATGTGAAGTCCCTCTCCGGTACAATCCCCTTTCTCTTCATATCTCGCAGCTCGTCATGCGGTACGTAGTCGGCAAGGCGGTTTGCAAACCAGTCGTTCCGCATCGTCCCCGGAGGCACTTTTACGATTGCGCCTGATGGACAAGTCAGTCGAGGGCAACTGTGACGCGGCAGAAGCGGCAATCACCTGGCTTTCCATATTCTATTATAGGCTTCAACAGCTTCACTGTGATACCGCTTCCTTCGTTCTTGTCCGCAAGCTTTTGCTTCCCTCGAACAAATTGTTTGGTGACCAGCGGAGTGCCCCATCCATGATCTGTCAACGTTCGGGCACAGGATGTGCAATGTGATAGGGTGGGTCTGACGCGAGCGGCCATTAGGATGCAATTGTGCCCTCGGAGTGTCGGTTGCGATGGCAGATGGTGAGTGACGGTCGTGAAGGACGTTTGGTGTTTCGTTGGAGCTGTCGCTGTTCACGGACCCGACAGGGTTCATGGCTGTTCCTCGCGCCAACGCGAAGGCCACGAGCGGACGTGCCGACGGCTGATGACAGTTCTTTCTCGCGACATCTGCCATGTACAAAGCCTTCACACCCCGAGATGGAATCAAGTCAAACATGCCGAGAACCCACATTTGCCGGAGCTGACTGCAGAAGAACCGTCCAGCCCTCCGACCAGTATTATTATCGAGAGCCAGAACCACCTTCATGAAGCACGCCCGCCGTTGTTCGGCATAATCCGATTCTCCCCTCCACCCCTCATTACTATTGCGCCGGCGATCCTCCTGCCCCATCTGATGCGATTCTCGCCGTGGTGGATAGCTAGTAGACGAACAAATGCCTGAGAGACCTCTGACTATTGCTGGTTACGCGGCCGGAGCTTCGCTCGCTGCAATAACCCTCGTCTATGTCTTTGGCCCGACGTTTTTCCTCGACAATGAGACTACTTCCAACAAGAAGGGCTCGGTCGTAGGTCAGTATTAAGGTATTGGGGAATTCCGGAACCCCATTCTGACCATCGAATAGGCCTCGTAAACCCCGCCAACGACTGCTTTATCAACTCCATCCTCCAGGCTCTCGCAGGTGTCCCGGACCTGAGGATATACCTGATTCGGGAAGTACACCGGCGGAAGCTTGACGGACCGGATGTCTATCAAGTCACGAATGAAGAAGCAGAAAGAGAAGCAGAAAAGAGCAAGGACTTTAAACTGTGGAAACTGGAAGGCTTGCGACAGGGTATCGTCACCCAGGCGTTGAAGGAAGTACTCGACAGACTGAATGAGCGGCCGATCTACAGAAAGACAATCTCGGCGCAGGGATTTGTAAAGGCACTGGAACAAGCCTTCCGGACCCGCATCAATAGGCAACAGCAGGATGCCCAGGAATTTCTACAGATCGTAACGGAGAGGCTATGCGACGAGTATCATGCTGGCAGACAATCCAGAAAACGAGCGCGGCGCCTCCTTGTTCCATCCAACGTATTGCCGGCGGATTTAGAAAGTCTATCGGCGGAGAGCACCCTCGTCCAAGATGAAGCTGCAAGCTTGACCGAGGAGTTTTCGCTCACTAACGGAGACACGCGCACTTTCGAACTGGGCGATGACAATGAAGATGACGAGGAGGACGATACGGAAGACGGATTTGCTTTTGAAGGCACAGTCGAATCTCAAGTGGAATGTCAAACGTGTCACTTCAAGCCAAAACCGGCGGTATCGACCTTCGTGACGCTCACACTGAACGTCCCTCAAAAAGCGTCGTCCACATCATTAAGCTTGTGCTTCGATGGCATGTTCAAGGTCGAGTACATTGACGATTACAAATGCGACCGATGCCGCTTGGAGCATGCCATTGAGGCCAAGGAAAACGAGCTTCGAACAGCGTCGTCGGATGCTCAAAGGGAGAGGCTACAGGAAGATATCTCAAAGATACGAACAGCCATAGAAGAAGACCCAGAGACACCACCAGAAGGCGTCCAATTACCAGACAGCAAGTATGCTCCCAAACGTCGCATAGCAAAACATATGCAGATCGCCCAGTTCCCCAAGGTCCTCGCGATCCATCTTTCACGCTCCATGTACTCCGCCGCATCCCTCTCCACCAAGAACAACGCCAAAGTCTCGTTCCCGGAAAATCTCCCTCTGGGGCCCATCCTCGACCAGAAAAGATACCGTCTCCTGGCAACCGTCATGCACAAAGGCGGCCACAACAGCGGCCACTACGAGACTTTTCGCCGACAAACCCTCAACATCCCCGCTTTTTCCACGCCCAACTCCTTTGGCACAGAAGGCGTCTACAGCCTCCAGCCCTCACCCAACCCCAGCGTGACTCAAAGTCCCGCGCTCTCTGCCCGCGCCTCCTCTCGTGAGCAGAGCAAAAAAGACCACCATCTTAGTATTACCTCGGACCTCTCGATGCTCTCCAGTACCATCGCCGGCTCGGGCGATTCACCTTCCAGCTCCTCCATGTCCTCGCGGTCATCACTTTCTCTGTCATCGAAGAAGAAACCACGGCCACCTACCTCCGCGCCACGTGACAACGGCGAAACGCAGATACCCTCGTCGCCAGCGAGACCGAAGAGCTCGATGTCGTCGTCGAGGAAGACTGCCGAATTAGCAGATCTCGCAAAATTCAGGAAGCCCGGGAGTGGGAAGAGGAAAGCGGGCAATAATAAGTGGTGGCGGATTTCGGATGATCGGGTTAAGGAGGCGAGGACGAGTGAGATGTTGGGGATGCAGAGGGAGGTGTATTTGCTGTTTTATGAGATGGAGAGAGATGGTAGGACTAGGGATGAATCGTGATGTTTAAATGGGGTCTTGTTGTATTGACGTATACTTGATAGGATAGTTCATCTAATCTCAAAGCTGAGGATTCGAACGCATGGTAATGATAGTACAACAATTGCCGCTCAGACCTCAGAGACATCTTTTCAAGTAATGTCCTTAAGGCGGATTATAGAAGGTGTGATCTCGGTCAACCATGAAAGCTGTTCCCTATATCAGATGACGAGGACTAGAACTTTTTACTACATATTGGAACAGTCCACTGTCTTCAGAATGTCCATGAATGTTTCAGTACTGGTAACTTCGCATGTTGAATAAAACCAACAGCCAACTGAGTCTGGATAAGTGTGGGCTTTAATATATATATATAACTCAATTTGTAGTGCTGCCTGGGTCCCAACGAGTCTATGAACACTGTAAATACATCTAGATGCCGCAGGTAAAACCTATTCAGGGGGTTATCACCCCTTTCCTAGTAAAATCCCGCCTATACTTTCAACCTCCATTGATTCCATTCCTTGCGACTCATCGGCCTCTTCCTTTCCTGACGGTGCTGCCGTTCTGCGACAGCGTCTTTCTAGCACACTTCCTCGAGGGATTGGAACGGTTTCCACCCCTCCATCTC